>JAHWFP010122568.1:0-12529 GCA_023313725.1 Lithobius niger
ACCATTAGTTGTAAGGAAACGTGTCTAGTTTTTTAACGGAAAGTGTTTGGTTAAAAATGTTCTATGAAATGTTCCTTACACCCATCTCTTGTCGAGATTCATACCATAAGTATGATGAACACACTGTTTGCTTGTATGCCCACGTTCATAACATAGTCAGCACCTGAAGACAGAAGACGCTAAGAAAGCAGGTGCCAAGACCTTCCTACAAAGTTATTTGTGAAAACTATACTTGCAGTATTGGTACAAATAGCTTGAAAACCTTGTAAACACTTACATCATGGGTGGTCTCGGGGGTTTCCCCCCCCCCCCCCCCCAAGAAGCTGAGGCGTTTTTGAAACTTTGACTGCTGAGAGTGCCATTTTGAGGTCCAAAAATGAAATTTTTCTACCAGTTTGGTCAGTGTGTCTTTGACGAGACCTGAAAAATGTATGACTCCCTCGGGAGGCTCCAAAACGTCATGACCCCCCCCCCCTCGGTGATAAATAATGACCGGTCCTTTACTATGGTAAAACTAGGTCGTTTATTATAGCAGGATCGGCACGAAGGATAAATTTCCAACACAATTCTACCCTTTGTTCCACCGTTCGAAATGAGTCCCCTGACGCCATGCGTCGAGTTGTCGAACTATAAGGCCCGTTTTTATGTTTGCGGCAAAACGTACAATACGTTAAAAAATAGCT
Source organism: Lithobius niger (assembly GCA_023313725.1). Classification (NCBI taxonomy): domain Eukaryota; kingdom Metazoa; phylum Arthropoda; class Chilopoda; order Lithobiomorpha; family Lithobiidae; genus Lithobius; species Lithobius niger. The sequence goes on from JAHWFP010122568.1 coordinate 684, forward strand.
TGTCAGGTTTTCACCCAATAAATATGTGTGAAAAATACCACTTCTGCTACGAATTGAATAGTCTATATCAATAGGCATGTATCAATTCGCAAGCAGTAGCGTTCAATTACCTTGAAACAAAAAAAAAAAGTATTTTATCTTGCCCCATAGCTCCACGCCAGCTCTGGCGCATGGCGGAAAGTTAAAGGGATATACCTCCCAGCACCATTTTTCTCGATCCTCCATATCAAGTATGGCCCCAAAGGTCTATTTACCTACCGTTAGTCATTCCCTAGCTAAAAATCCTTTTAAAATGTGGCGTCTAGGAGATTTTCTGTTGAATATAATGGAACTTTATTTACGAATGACCCGTAAGTATATGATGCTTTGCACGCTTACAATAACCATGACGTTTCATCTCTGTGTGTGTGCATGTACTGTAGGGATTGATCTGCCATGGTGCCCCGACACTCGTCAGCCCTGCTGAACGTTGCATTCACGGTGGTCTTATGCTACTTTGACTCAATCGACCTTACCTGGCAGACCTCTTTCTCAGTTTGCCTTTTTCCTCCAACAACTCTATGTACACTGTATTGTCATGAACAATTGTCGACAACAATGTAAAACTTGTGTACCCAATAATATAAGATTGTAAACTGGTGCAATGCCTAGCCAACAATGTAATAGCTCAGTGCTAGGGTAACAATATAGTAAAATCCCCAACCCTCATTCTGTTCTTTTCCTGTAACCAAGTAAGTCCTCCTTTCGAAATATATTAGAAATTGTCCACCATTAGTCCTCCAACTGCCCAAATTTAACTATTCATGGCCCCAAATCTTTCACTACAATCACCCTCATCCCATTAGTATTATTATTGGCAGGGATAATGTCATGGCAGGCGAGCCCAAACATCCTAGAACTGAACATTAAATTAATCAATGACAACTCCTGTTTCAATAGTAATTTCGTTCCATCATTGAGCCATCCTTCACCCCAACCCATCTCATAAGTTAATTCCGCCCGACATTACCGACCCGTCCCTGTAGTACTAAGTTGTTAATAATTACCATGAGATCAAAAATCTGAAAGCGTAATGCGGTAAAAATTAAAATTAATTATTCCAATAGATCGCCGAAGCAAAATTATAAGATACTAGCCTAGAAAATTATAAATTGTGATGGTAAAATACGAAAATCATTCCGGTGTGTGATGACACCATTAATGCGTTCATGCTGGTTCGTTTATTAGGCACAATGCCAAATGAGATAGTAGCTTCGTTTTTCGCTGCGAAGAACGCAGCTATCTCAGATGACCTTGGTGTTCGTATATGCGCGGAAGGCGATCAGCGCGAACTGTTATAAGTCAGGCGAAATGTTATACGGCAGGCCGGGTGTCCCTTTAATGCCTTTTAGCAGTGCTCTGGTAAAAAAGGTTTTGGCGATATTAAATCAACGGGGCTGGAGCCAGAAAGCGAAATCTGCTTCTTCTCTCCGAGACGACCTTGCGACCAGAGGTGGAATACAAAAGGACAATTATACATTACACCTTGGAGGACGTGTTTGCCTTTATAAGCTCCTGATTATAGTAAACAGTTTGTCTTTGACTTCTTTAATGTACGTGTTTACATTCGTGACACTTACACACGTGTCAGCAAAAAAAAGACTATAATCTCTAAAAGAAGGGAAGGCCACCCTGTCTCCATGGTATGTGTTTTCGCACTTGATTTGCTGGACAAGGAACTGTCGACTCAATATGGAAATGGCGCAATGAGGTGGTGGTGGGGGTGGGGGGTGAAGGGGCGTGTCAAGTTTATCCGTACTCAAAACCTGTTTCTGTTCCCAAGACACCCAGACAACACAAACACTAATCGAAATCAATGGCACGCGCTAAAGCTTGTACAAGTTTTGTCTGGGCCTCTTTGTATCGAGTGCCAGAAATACGTAGGCGCTTTGGCGTCTTGCCTACTACTGTATTTAGAATGTCAATTTAGATTTAACATCAGTCAAACAAGATTTTGAAATTACTTGGGGAGAAGGACCAGGGAAATTTTGAAGTTGACGCTTGCGGTGTTTTGGGGGAGAGCCACGTAAAACGTACGCTGCAAGAAATGGTTTTATCGTGACATCCCATCAAGCATAGTGTAAAAATGATTTCACATATAAAAGAGGCGTTATGATGAGGAATGAAAACCGTATTAAGACACACGCTAGTGTGTCGCCCGCCAAGTGTCAGCGGTAACGTTAACGTCCGTCCTATCCAGATGAAATAGATGTGAGCATGGCGTCTCCTACGAACTTGTGTCTGCCCTACGACGATGTCGGTTGCTGTTGTTGTTTGTTTCTAGGGGCACGAGCTCAAACTCGGCTCACAACGACGAATGGTACAATTTAGCTGGAGAAATCCAAGCGGAAAACCTAGGTTGGTTTGTTGCTTTTTTTTTTAGGGAGCACGAACCCACGCTGGGTGATCTGCCTCACGGTGATGATTGTTGCTGTTGTTTGTTTCTAGGGAGCACGAATCCAAACTGGGTTATCTGCCCTACGACGTTGAGAGGGACAATGTAGCTGGAGAAATCCAAGCGGAAAGCTAAGGATCTTTGATGGTTGATTTTTTATTTTATTCAGAGCCACGGCCCAAAGCCGTACGCTCACAACAATGGAGAACGTATGGTTCAATAATACAGCAATGAAGAACGTATTTTGCTTACAACAATGGCTAACCAGAGAAAGGCTGCCAAGGTAGCTAGCTACTTAGCTGGAGAGTAACACGAGTTTTTTTTAATTTTTCAGCGCATACCACCATGCACCATGCGCTCTATCTTTGCCTTATTTACTAGACGTTAGTACGTAGCACGACAAAGACACTACGAATGACGACTTTTCCCACTGATTAATTTAATAATGCGAGTTCTGTGGACTTGTCGACAAATAGTCCAAGACACACGGAAACCTACGCTTATACTTGAATTTCGTCGGATCAGAATTGAACAAGTGTGTCTAGTTTTTGAGGAGATGTGGCTGACTCAAATTGCCTTTTGCCGTTTTTTGCGCACAACCACATTAATTCGACGTGAGACACCACTGTGAGAATAAAACAAGGACGCACAAACACTGTATCAATAATGCGACGTGTTGTTTGGTACAGAAATACTGGAAGCAGATAGAAATGTGTTATTGGCGTATGCACTTGAAACGGCTGCATACCAACAGGACACTACTAAATATTTTGAATGCGTGGTGCACTTAAAAGTATACATATTGCACAATATACATTTTTTTAAATCGTCTTTTAACTTCAGATACCTACAATATGGCAGATGAGCGATCATGCACTACGATAAAATAACCACACTAAAATGTAACACCACAATATCATGTTTGAGGCTTTTGCTGCTTAATTTTTTTTTATATGTGTAAAGACTATTTATAACAATAAAATTTAAAGGGATATACCTCCCAGTGCCATTTTTCTCGATCTCCACATCAAGTACGGCCCCAAAGGTCTATTTCCTTACCGCTAGTCTTTCCCTTGCTAAAAATCCTTTTTAAAATGTGGCGTCTAGGAGATTTTCTGTTGAAGATAATGGAACTTTATTTGCTAACGAACCGTCACTATATGATGCTTTGCGCGCTTACAATAACCATGAGGTTTCGTCTTTGTGTGTGCATGTACTAATTTGCTAATAATTACCATGAGATCAAAAATCTAAAAGCATAATGCAGTAAAAATTAAAATTAATTATTCCAATAGCTCGCCGAAGTAAAATTATAAGACATTACCCTAGAAAATTATAAATAGTGATGTTAAAATACGAGAATCATTCCGGTTTGTGACGACACGATATTAATGCGTTCGTGCTGGTTCGTCTACTATACGCACAATGCCAAATGAGACAGTAGCTACGTTCTTTCGCTGCGAAGAACACAGCTACTATCTCAGATGACCTTTGTGTTCGTATATACGCGGAAGGCGAACTGGGCGAACTGTTATAAGGCAAGCGGAATGTTATAAGGCAGGCCGGGTGTCCCTTTAAGAAAAGACAAAAAAAAATTACCTCTTCCCCCTCCCTGCATGCATGTCTTATACGCAATTCAGCGTAATTCAGCTAAACAAACACTGACGTACTTCCCAGTCTACCTTGACCGACGAAAACAGACATAACATGAAGTAGAAATTTCCGCTCCTCACCGTTTTGGGTTTGGAAACGTGACGCAACCTGTGGAATTTAGTTGGCCTGTCAACATTCACCCTCCCCACATTCTAATGACAGTTCAAAATCAATCCGCTCCTTTTTTTTTTTTTGCTTTCACTAATTACGATATAAACATTCGACGACGACGTTGGCCAGTTGTCTCCCAGCCATCGGTGCACCCCCTCTCCCTCCCCCAACCACCCACACAAATACCGGTTCTTTTCATGCTGCGTCGTTTCTATTCAAGCGCATCTTTTATACTATTACTACGACACGTACCTTTGCTACGATGTATTTCTTCCATCCTTCCCTCCTCTCCCCCAACTCCCACCAAACGTAGGATACTTAATTTGTTCCTCCGCTCTCCCGCCCACCATACTTACAACTCACTTTGACCCCCCCCCCCCCCCCCCCCCCCGCGTGAGGAGTGGTCGGAATGACGCACTCTGCTCATCCATCGACGAAAGCGAAATTTCTTAAAACGATGCTGTAAATAATTAAACTTTTCTGTAATGCAAATTAATATTGTGATAAAATATCGTTTCAATTATTATAAATAGTCTGAGCGGATGACGTCACAAAACCGAACGATGCCGAAATTTCCAGAGTAGTTTCCTCTAACCAACACTTGACCCACATTTCCCCTAAGCTGAAAAGCCGGGCCATTTTTTGCTTAAGAGCACATCTGTACGCCGACGCAATCAGCAGTTTGCGTACTAATGGACGACGGTTTTACGTTGAAAGACCTCGTTAGAGGTTAGCACTTTTTTTTTTTATTTCGAATTACTAAATCTGTGAAATCCCGAGTATTTTGATCTTCTACACTGCAACTCTTATACTTGAATTTCGTCGGATGAGAATTGAACAAATGTGTCTAGTTTTTGAGGAGATGTGGCTGACTCGAATTGCCTTTGGCCCTTTTTTGGCCTCAATCCCTTCTCCCCTTTTTTGGGCACAACCACATTAATTCGACGTGTGACACTGTGACAATAATTCGATGGTTAAACGAAAAATATGATTTATTTTTACTATGGAGTTTTCAGTTACTGCATTTAATGTTTGCAGTATTAGTCGGTGGGATTAACTTGGCGAGTCGAATTAAAAAAAAAGACCATAAAACTGGATTTATAAAATAGATTTTATTGATGAATTTGGACCAAAAATGTGTCATATCTCCCGAAAACAAAACTCGTTAACGATTCCCGCCAAGCTATTCAGCCGGTTGAAGTCGTGATATCAAACGCCAAGCTCTTTCGCCAAGTTAATCCTACCGACTCAGACTCCAAACGTTAAATAAATAACTAAAAACTCCGTAGTAAAAAAAAAGTCTTAATTTTCGTTTAACCATCGAATTATTTTCAGTGTCACACGTCGAATTAATGTGGTTGTGGCCAAAAAAGGGCCAGAGGCAATTCGAGTCAGCCACATCTCCGAAAAAACTGAAAACTCCGTAGTTAAAAAAATAATAATAATTTTTTCGCTTAACCATCGAATTCAATTACTCGGTAGAATTAACCTGGTAAAAGCTCACGGCGTTTGATATCACGACTTCAAACCGCCGAAAAGCTCGGCGTGAATCTTTAACTAGTTTTGTTTTGGGGAGGTGACGTATACGCCTAATTTTTCCATCTATGTATATGTATGTCCATTTGAAGAGTGACAGTCAAATTAAACTCTGATTAATCTCCATGACTGTCCACGCGCAGAACGAACGCCACGAGGAGGACGTTTATTAACGCCACCAACATTAATTTATAATATATTATCGCGTGCAATAAAAGGCGAAATTCTAAATCTGTTGTAATCAGTCCATTGCTGACAGCCATGTTTACTCTGCTATCAATTAGCGCGAGGAGAAGGATAATTAAGTTTACAAGGTGTTCAACTGATCCGATGCACGAGGCCAACAGCGCGAAAATGATTCAATTTAAGAGCCGTTTTATGGTCTCAATATGGACGACCTGTAATGCACCCTAAGGCAAAATGGCCGACTTGCGCTACATTTTCATGTAAATTGATTTTGCTTCGGCAATACACGCTACACTCGTCAAGATATGTTTACCGTATCGGACGTGCTGTGTGACGTTTTCATTCTATAAATACTGGCCGAATCACTTGGGGGGGGGGGGCGTGTTTGGTGCACCGTTGACAACATTGGGATGGTCTGCTCTCTCATTTAGCTTTTTTTTTACGGCACACTTGGCACACTTTTGTTTGTAATCCGTGTACCTATTTATGGCATGCAGTAATGTTCGTCTAAAAACTGGAAAAACAGTAATTAATTAACGTTATTTTAAAAATTTACACCAAACGCCGAGTATTAATAAACTAATTTGTATAAAGGATAATGATGGTGAAGAATTGTTGACTCACCAGCATCGTTAGTATTTCCGATTTATTGTTCAGTCTATGTTTTAAAGCTGGCGTTTGCCGATTGGCATTGCTCATAAATTACAACCTTTAAACCAATGTAAAACAATAAAACTGATCGTTCAAGGTCCCGAACTCCGGAATGGCTCGACCAATGAAAAAGTGGTTTCTGTGAGGATGAAGAACCAGGAAATTTGTAGTTTAGACACATTTCAAATTTTAGGTAAGTGCAGTAGTTTTTTTGAAACTGTGGCAGAACAAGAAGAAGAATAACAACGAGAAGTGAACAGTTTTCAAATTTACGTGTAGTGGCCTATACCTTTACTCTTGCACAGAATTGCATAATTTTTGGTACAAAGATACTTTCCATACTAATCCGGCCAAGTTTGGTCGAAATATATTGAATAGGAACGGATATATTAATTGTTTTAGTTTTGCTGGAGTGAGGACTTCAACCATACATAGTAAGAAAATCAAAACGAGCTCCTTTGATGTTTAAGGTAAGGTTTAACTGATCCGAAGTCAAAACAGCAAAGGAACACAAATAAACTTTCCTGCAAGGTTTCACATACTGCACTGTTCCTGTACTGTTTAGTCCACGTGAAACTTACTGCTGTATTCACATGTTTTTATAGTGTTTACTTTAGAATACGATATGTCTGATTGGTTCATTCTACTTGGCTAAAAGACATCGCTGAAAAATCGTAAAAACCATACTTTTAGTGTACTTAGTACAGACCTACAGATTAACAAGGCTGCAATTAAGGCTGCGACATTTTAAAAAGGATTTTTAGCAAGGGAAAGACTAACGGTAAGGAAATAGACCTTTGGGGCCGTACTTGATGTGGAGGATCGAGAAAAAGTGCGCTGGGAGGTATATCCCTTTAAACAGTTTTACTTCATAATTTTTGTTACCGAAATTGTATTAAAAAAAAAACCGGAGAGAACATGTGCTGCAAGTTCCCCATTGGGCCGGCGTCATTGAATAATCACAAACCCGATGCACATATTGCAACGTAATTTCTACGGGGCCGCACACCAAATTAGATGTTTAGTCGCACGACAAAATATTTTGTTGCAACCTGTCTCAACGCGCTGCAGACGTCTCCGAAAACCATAGCAATGAGTTGAGCGCCACACACCGGATGAAACGCTGCCGCGAGAAGTAGTTAGGTGTATTTAGGCGTCTCACGACAACAAAATGAAGCTTCTTCTATAATGACATCTGGTAGGGACGTTTCGTCTCGCAACGTTTCGTCGCGATGCATTTGTCTAATTTGGTGTGCGGCCACCCTAAAAGTCTACGTTTTTTAGACTCCTGTTTTTCAAGACCTCCGAATGCAGGAATCGGAAAAATAGTGCCTGCTTTTATTTACATTTTCCAATGAAAACGTTGCTCTTTGCCGTTTTTCCGAATGTTCCCGCTCCGCCCCTCCCCCCGCCTGTGTTGAAAGTCTGTTGGCTTGTATGTGGTTACTAGAGAAAGCCCGTGCTACGCATGGCTGATGTTGGGTGCATCGTTTGCAACACTGGTAATACGGTTTGGTCGTTCATGTGTATATCCATGTTTCACAGAATTAAGTTTCTTCAATCAAACTTTTGCGCACACTGGCTAACAAACGCTGATTTCCGTTCGCTCCGCTCACTCAATCAGCGCATCCTGTTGCATGAAACAATTTCTCGCTGGCCAGTAATGTTACTTCCTCACTCAAGTCCGTTACAAGAACGGGTGGTGTTGGATGCACCGTTTTAAAAATTGGTGAGGTCAGGTCTATTTTTTGTGTGCCAATACGGAGTCAAATTAAATTTCTTTGTCAGTTTATTGGCTGGGAGAAGCTTTAGCCGTTGTTTGTCGGGTTTTAGCAAGCGTTAACCACGACTTTCTGCCTCTCCCAGCCAATAAACTGTCAAAAGTAAACCGCTGACAATACCTCATTAGTGTGTCTAATTATTTGTTTATTAGTTTTTTATTTATTTATTTAATATTCTATGTGACCCTAGATGACACAATTAGTTTAGCTTAGTTTGGTTTATTGAGAGCTCTAACCTACACAGGTCATTAGCACAATTCATACGTGCACATCACTAATGAAGCAAACTAATAAATATTTTTAATTTCTAAAGCACAACAGCACATAACCAGAAGCAATTTTCTGAATAGCACATTTGATTATTTAAATTAAAAACCATCACTTTTTATCCGTGTACATTTAACAAGTAAAGTGAAACTTCAATCATATAATCCTTTTTTTTTACAGCATAGTTGAGGTTTTGTATCGGCCATTGGATTGACTTTCTGTGGTTTGCGTAGTATTATTGTCAAGTTGAGTGACGCTTTAACACTAGACACACGCTAAATCCCTTGCCTTTTACAAATTCATCCAGAAGGATCAAACGAATCCATCCAACCTATCAAAACAACAACCTCTTGAGTCCTTGACCATCAACCGTAACCCTGGAACACGCCAACAATAAAACCGTTAATTACCAGACCCTCAAACGAACTGGAAACTCGTATAAGTCGCACCTGCGTGGTATGAAAGCCAACATCGATTCATATTATTATTATTGTTATTTTTTTTTCCAGATTTCGATCCCGTATAAACTTCGATGGTATCGGCAAACAATAATTATTAGTAACGGCCATTCCGTACTTTCGCGGTGGTTTATAGCGAGAAATTAGAACACTAGGTAGGTGGTAGGCTACCTGAAAACCATAATTTTCTAAAGAGTGCCCCAGGGGTCCTCCTGTGACAACTTATGGTTATTTTCATGCAGCAAGATCGAGGGTATAAACTTTGGTAATCCAGGTTAAAAGTACTTGGTAATCTGCAGTATTCCTTGGCGATCGTGGAGTAATTCTAGCAATCCGTGGTAATCCCAGGTAATCCGAAATGCAGGAAACTCAGAAATCAGTAATCCAGTAATCGGGAGGTAATCCGATGTATTCCATGTTGTAATTCAGTACCCTTCCTACGTATTCCTTGTATTATTCCACATTAAACTTAGAAATTTGTTTCGCATTTCGTTTTCCCCAAATCGTATTGCAATTAGGGTTAGAGTAACTGTGTTGTCCATGCTTATAAAGGCTAAAATCTTAATGCAACCAGGAATGTCGTGAATCTCTAACACGGTTCTACCCAGTGTTCCACCGTTCGTATCGAATTCTGACCCCATGCAGCCAGGCGTCGAACTAGTGTCCGTTTTTAATTTTGCGGAAAACTTACGTTAAAAATTACGGCGGTGTAGGTTTTCAAATATCATCAGTTTTTCAATATGCCAATATCACATGAGAATATGTGATGTGATCTGGGCATTTTTCAATAATAACGGAAGTTTTCTCAATATCCGAGTTTTTCAATAATGCTTGGAGTTTTCTCGATACTATCCGAGTTTTTCAATAATGCTTGGAGTTTTCTCGATAACATCGAGTTTTTCAATAATGCTTGGAGTTTTCTCAATAATACCTGAAGTTCTCTCAATAATACTTGAAGTTTTCTCAATAAATACCTGGATTTTTCTCAGTAAATACCTGGAGTTTTCTCAGTAAATACCTGGAATTTTCTCAATAAATACCTGAAGTTTTCTGAATAATACCTGGAATTTTCTCAATAAATACCTGGAGTTTTCTGAATAATACCGGGAGTTTTCTCAATAATACCTGGAGTTTTCTCAATAATACCGGGAGTTTTCTCAATAATACCGGGAGTTTTCTCAATATTACCTGGAGTTTTCTCAATAACACCAGAAATTTTCTTAACAATACCTTGAGTTTTCTCAATAAAACATGGAATTTTCTCAACAACACCGGGAGTTTTACTTCACAGGCGAGATGATGCCTCAACATGAGTACTTGTTGCTTGCCTGTTCAGGCTACGCTTAGGTAAAATTGTTTCATTCCTTAATTTCACTTGTTAAACTTTGTGATTTGTTGGTTGCTATCATTACACTTGTGTGAATTTTGGAATTTACGATGCTTCTTTTTTTAGGCTGATTTGTTGCACTTGAAAACGAGGTACAAATATTCCCGAAACGTTGTGATTTACAGTTTAAAGTTGGTTGTGAAACATTAATGCTTACTTATTTCAACATAGTCAACTGATTTTGAGTAGCGCTAAGTAGAAAGCTTCATTTGCAGCGAATTTCGTTAAAAATATAGTTTAATAGCTGCGGCATTAATATTTAAAGACCTTTCTATTATTACATATTTGTGATTTTTGTATTTTTTTTCCCTCCTTGTGCTTAAGTGTATCGTTTTGCTCGAGTGTATAATACGTGACATCCATCAGTTTAGATGCAGTGGAATTAGTTGACAGGGGGTGGACAGCGGCAAAGAAAGAAATAACAACTGTGTTCCGTCGTTGTTGGTCAATATTATCGACAGTCTGGTCTGCAAAACCGCGGCCCTGACACGTAAGCGTGCCCGTGGACACGCAGGAGGTTGGCATTTCTGTCAAGTCGAAAGCGCCAGTGTTACACGGAACAAGGTTCGTGTTCGGACATCGTGTTATCGGCCGGCTGAAAACTAGAACGCGCTCGCCATTCAAAAAGGAAATGATACAAAAATAACAACTCGTTTTTTTTTGTTTTTTTATTTTTCAGACAGCCTGAACAATTTCTAAAATTCACGAGGGACGAAGTTTACAACTGATGGCGGATTTCGTTGAATAGCGGCCCAGAGTACACACTTTGCTTTGGGTAGTCTTTTATGACTCTCACTATAGGGGTGCGTTCGAAAATTAACCAGGTTCGATCTAGCAAGTAAATCGGGTGGTTTCCATGCGTTACGAATTGGTAGCGTCACGAATTTATCCGCAATATCGTAATCAGAACGATTCGTCATCGTATCGACCCTCATTCACGTGACATCAATAAACTACAAGACAACGTAATTTGGAATACAATGCAGGAGTTGAAGCTTTTATCATGATCGCCAAAGGGGGGAGGGAGGAAATTGGGGTGGGTCATGAATTTTTTGGACCCTCTTGAGAGGGGGTCGTAATTTTTTCAATTCCCGCCAAGGGGGGGAGGTCACAATAAAACACTGATCATACTGGAAAAAAAAGTAATTTTTTGGACCTCAAAAATAGCAGTCAAAATTTCTAAAAACGCCTCAGCTTCTGGAGCCACCCCCCAAAAGTTTACAAAGTTTTGAAGTTAGTAGTACCAAATACTGCAACTACAGTTTTTTTTCCAATAAACTCTGCAGAAAAGCCTTGCCCCCAGGTGTCTTGGCTTCTTCTATTTATCAGGTGCCAAATTTAGGTGGATGACTCCAATTAGATTCATTCTAAAGGTGGGAATG
>JAHWFP010122569.1:0-15472 GCA_023313725.1 Lithobius niger
CTCCATGGCATATCTTGTCCCATACGTAAGGTGGATGACCAGACCCTTCTACCATTACTGCATCGACACCTGGTGAAGGTGTCTGCAACCAGAAGACAGTCGCTTCCCTTAGACGAATCTTTCCCTTTCAAAACTCGACTGTGGTGGTCGGATGCACTCGTTCTTTGACAGTCGGTTCCCCTCCACAAGCCCCACCAGATCATCTTCTCCTGGTAGTTGCCTCGCTGGAAGGTTGGAGAGCACACAAGGAAGGCCGCGAAGCATCAGGACTGTGGACAGACATGGACTAAGATCACATAAACTTCCTCGAACTGAAAGTGGTTCTCAACGGTCTAAAACATTCTAAAACGTCTTGTATATCAAGTTCAACTAGACAATACAACGGCTGTGGCGTATCTTCGCAAGGAAGGAAGAACCAAGTCCAGGAAGCTAAACGTCACCTCATAGACCTTCACTCTGTGCATCGAAATGAAGACAAAAATTCTCCGCAGTCCAGTAATCTAGAACGTCATCGCAGACTCTGTCCAGGTGTCACACGCCCCCTTCGGGAGATTGTACCCTTAACACCCATCTGCACATCTCTGTTCGCATATGGGGGACTCCACTAGTCGAATTATTTGCCACGAGGCACAATGTCAAACTTCCCCACCACATCAGTCCTGTCCCGGACGACCAAGCGTGGACAGTGGATACCCTCTCATTCCCTTGGAAGAACCTCTTCGGCTATCTGTTCCGGCCATTCCAACTGCTACCCCAGGCTCTGCTGAAAATAGAATCAACCCAGTGTCTCTTCCTGTTAATAGCTCCAAACTGGCCATTGGCCCTCTGGTTCCCTCAACGACCCAAGAAGTGTGCAGGAAGTTCCGGATATTCTGTCGCAACGAAAAGGACAGCAGTACCACTGTGATTCTCTAGGTGTCACAAGCCCCCTTCAGAGAATGGACCGTTAACACATCCTCCTGAAAATCTCTGTTCACTATATGGGTACCCCACTAGTCGACGAGGCACAATGCTAGACTTCCCCACTACATCAGTCCTGTCCCGGGCGACCAAGCGTGAACAGTGGATGCCCTGTCATTCCCTTGGGAGAAACTCTTTGGCTATCTGTTCCCGCCATTCCAACTGCTGCCCCAGGTTCTGCTGAAAATAGAATCCACCCAGGGTCTCTTCCTGTTAATGGCTCCAAACTGGCCGTTGGCCCTCTGGTTCCCTCAACTTCTGAATCTTCTAATCGACGACCCAAGAAGCCTGCAAGAAGTTCTGGACATTCAGTCACAACGAAAGGAACAGCAAGCAGCTCCACCCAAATCCCAGTACTCTAAACCTACACGAGTGGCTACTATCATCAAACTCGTCAAAAAGGAAGAAGGAGTTCTTGAGGAACAATCCTTCAGAATCCGCAAGCAAAGCAACTAGAAAATCAACCAACAGAATTAATGACAGCCACAGGGAGAAATGATTTCGTTGATGTTACCTGCGGAAAGTCAGTCCAATCGGGCCCTCTTTGCCCAAACTCTTGGGCTTCTTTACTGACCTGTTGAACGAGTGCTTAAAAGTATCAACAATACGTGTATACCATTCAGCTTTAAACTCTGCTTCAAAGTCGCCGGCATGAATACCTCTTAGAAGATTTTTCGAATCTCAACTTTAATTAAATCCTTTGAAGTAGAATGACCCACAACAAGACAGCTCTTCCCGATTGGGATCTTTCGATCATACTACAATCCCTCATGAAGGAATCTTATGAGCCCCTCTTGAATTGCAACCTGTACCTCCTCACAAGGAAAACTGTATTCTTAATCACCCTTGCAGCGAAGTACAAGCTCTATCCGCAGACCCTGCCTACTTCTTCGTTTTCGAAGCTCAAAGCCGTCCAGTCCATCTAACACCCAGGAATTCATTCAGAGCATAGACTTAGAAAGCTGACAAACCCTTGAACCCATCATCATTCCAGCACTTTCTACCATCACGGTTTCGGTATTTTTACCGCGGTATCGGTAATTTTTTGAATGCCGAAACCGTAATCGGTATTTGTATAATACCAAAATACCGTACATTTTCAGTGTCTAGCTGATTTTTTAATAACTTCGCCAATTTTTGGCTGATTTGGACATTTCAATATACCATTCGAAACGTTTTTCACCAGCTTTCCAATGGTGCTAAATTCAAATTGATAGCATAAATTGTTTGGAAGTTATAGGGGAAAAACCAGCGAAAATGTTTATTCAGTCTTTAAAGTTGATTCAATCATTTAGGTAGAGTGAACAGTTAGTTTATACAAAACATAAACATCTATCCAAATATTTTTTTTGGATTTGATTAGGATCCAGATCTATTCAGCCAATCTTGTGAATTATCCGGATTTGGTAAAAGTAGATTCCTAGAATTTATGCTTCGTATTAAGACGTGTTTATTGCGAGCAACGATTGCTAAACTGTAACCCGATCTCGGAGACTGATTCCAATCAAAGTGGCAGAATAGCAGCAGAGGTGCACTGATGTTGAAATCAGACATCGGTATATATCATTTAGTAGCAATTTGGCGCGTATGATATGCTTCAACTACCCGGGTAGGTGGATACCGATACCGGAGTACCGAAATACCCGCTATTTTTTATTTTTTTTTCAAAATACCGATACCGTACCGTACCGAAAATGTCCGTTACCGCCCAAGACTAATAATGAACCTGAATCACTTCTATGCCCTGTTCAAGCGTCAGTTTCTACCTCGAGAGAACGGACAGCAATGAAGTTCGCAAGGGTCGGAATCAACTCTTTCATCCCATTTAAGAGGAGTTTTGGTGAAACTACGCCCAGAATGATTGCAAACTGGATTAAAAAACAGTCATTCCTAATACTTATGAGGCATCTGACATAAACTGCAATGACAACGTCAGAGTCACACGTGATGAGCTTCGAGGCACTTCAACTTTATGGGCTTCCAGAACAGCGTTGACCCCATCCATGAGATCGTCCAAGCAGCATTATGGAGAAATGCATCAGTCTTCACTTCACATTACTTCAGAGAAATGACTACGCAAGCCCATGTACTTGCCCCCCCCCCTTCCCCCCATTGTAGCAGCCAGAAGTGTCATCAACCCCCTCCTCCTTCCCGGCACATTCACAAAGAGAAAAAATTCAACAAACAGCCCCTTTCAGGGCCACCAAATCAGAAAAGATATCTATTTGTTTTCTGTTTTTTTTTGTGCGCTTCTGTGCAAAGTTTTGACTTTTTTAGTGGGAACCCGCTCGTAACCCCTGAAACCTGTCAGGTGGTGCCCCCGAAGGCAGAAAGGGGTGCGACGTGCGACTATGTCGCAGATAATTAGGCACAGTCGCAGACAAAGTTTGACCAAATTTCTACCATTTCGCCAATTTTTGACCGATTTGGACATTCCAATACACCATTTTAATCGTCTCGATGAGACCTTTCCGTTGATGGAAGAGTCATATCAAAAAGCACTAAAAAGTTATTCAGTAAAAACCAATAAATATGCACGTAGCCATACGAAAAGACAGATTAGCTGCAGAACATTTTCCCCTGACAAATGGTGTCGCAGACAGTGGCAGAAAATTCTGTTTTGGGGGTGGTGCCCATCGCCCTTTTCGACAAGGTTTTCTGTAAATGCTAAATTTACAGGTAATGTATATTTTCGTTAGTAATAGAAAGGGAGAATTGCTGGTTCCGACCGGCTAAATTCCGTATCTATTGCTAATAACGAAAATAAGACATTACATGTACCCATGGTAGCACTCCTCTGAGTCACCACCACGACATATTTAGAGAAAACAAGATGGCCACTTTCGCCTCTTAATACAAGAGGGAAGTGCACATGCGCACTGGCTGGTTTTAGTCAAATTTTGTCTCGAAGGGAAAATGCATTCGAGAACAATAATGCTAAATACAGTATACTTTCGTTATTAGCAATAGAAACGGAATTGAGCTGATCGGAGCTGGCAGTTCTTACTTTTTCAAGAGTATGCTCCTTTTACTTTCAGAATTTAATTGCATAAACTTGGGTTAGAATATTACCTGCAATATCCCACAGTTAACAAACTGAAACCGAATCACCAACAGGACCGGATTTCTAAATAGGCATAGGAGGCCCTGGCTTTTTTTTTAGGGGCAGTATGATCGCCCAAAAATGACCATATATGCGATGTCTATTGCTGTTTTTTTCTGGCATGCAATTAAGAAAGTAATGAAAGTGGCACTGAAGTTCGTTAGAAAGTGTGAATTAGATGAAAGGTGGACCCCCGTAGGCAGCAGCCATCAACTACAGGAAATGTTCTTTTACTACAATGCGTGTACAGTGCCGCAATTCACCTTTTCCCAGGAGGGGTGCAAGGGCAAAATTTGTGGCAGTTTTTTTTTGGGGGGGGGGGGGGGGGACAAGAGTTGCAGATCAATTTTTTGTATATTTTGGCAGCATTTAGTCCCCTGCGGAAATTTTCCACTGAAAATTCAAGTGAACTTGATAGTTCCAACGCGTGGTGTAGTGTTTTGTAATTTTCTTCATGCCCCTGCCGCAATAGTTTTGGGCCCCTTGCCTTCGTGGCCTGCGTTCACACCCCCTTTAGTTGCGGCACTGTGCCTAAATAACCTTTGTTCACAAACATTAGTAAGTAGCTAAAACCAACATGCCCTTTAGCACTCTAGACGGGTACCGGTGTACTACATGAATAAATTCTTAATTCTATGTAATTGTGGAAAATTATTAGATACGAGATGGTTGGAGGTGGGTGCGAGATTGAGTGAGCATTTTGTGAGAATCCTGGGTGAGGAGGGTTCGGTACGGTTTGAACTCCTGGAGGGGAGGTTGGTATTGTGTTGGGCCTACACGATGCAAAAGGCCAAATTCAGCCCTTGTCACCAACTTAAATAAACTCAAAAAATTTTGAGCAGTCTGTGCCGTGTTTTTTTTTTCTTGAAGGAATGGGAATTTAAAACTTTTGCATGTTTCGGAATATTTTACGAGTATGCCCTCATTAAATAAAAAAAAACATTAAAAGCGTGCATACAGTTAGTGGCTGTTTCTGTAAGTATGAAGAGTGCTCTATAGTTTTTTTTTTTTAAGCCTTGATCTCTCTCCTTGTGTGAAGATTATTTCATGCCCCGGCCATTGACCGATTTTCCGTAAACCTCGCAATGCTACAAAAAGTTCCTTTAGGGTTACCAGTGCTTGTGGGTTTGTCCGAGAGCGACCATCGCTTGGTGCCGTCCTTCTGGCATCGTCCACGGAGCACATGAGAATTTTGCTCATTTTCGGACCACTTTTCATTTTTCCTGCGTTAGCAACGTTGGTTTCATGTGTAGCGCAGACTACAACTAATTTGGGTGGCACGTAGTGCCAAGTTGAAAAGTGCATTAAGATAGGGAAAAAAATCCTTCAGAAGTACGGAAAAGTTATGGATCTGGAAAACCATTGGTGGAATGTATGAGAACCTTGCCTACCTGCTCCGATTCATAGGTAATAACATTGAACACCAGTGACATATAGGCGAAGATTGACTTTTTGACGTGCCAGCAGTGGCTAGTATCTCACATTAAGATTGGCACAGTACAACATTTTTTTAATCTAATTAAAAAAATTTTTTTAATTATCACGATAATCGATAAGATCTCGACTAAAAAAATATATATTGAGACTGGAATAACCACTTTATAATTTTATTAATTAAAAAAAACGTAGGCTGATGCCTATAGTTCAGCCTTTTGGCCTACATAAGGAAAAATAAAGCAAAATAAAATCAAATTATAAAAAATAGGCTGCCTTGTTGCTCAAATCACAACCGGATGTTACTACAAACGTCAACAAACATGAACACCAGTAATTTGACAGCTTTATAATGCTTCTCTAGTTTGCTCGATTAGTCAGAAAAAGTGCGATATGATAATCAACGAAATTTGTATCCCTATATTATCGAATTATTGTGCCGCCCCTAGCACGCACATCTTCAGCCGCCAAAGTAATATTTTGGTCAACACATGAAAAAAAAAAAAGAGCCCATCACTCTGTCCTACACTACACACTAAAAACAGTTGACATAATTTTTCGGTCTCCTTTTTAAATTGATTTTATATTAAGTGAACTGGCTGCAGGAGCGCTGTCATACTTTCTGCCAGCTCTTAAGAACCAACACAAATGTTTTTGCTGTTATGCTATTGCAGCCATTCCTCTGAAAAATGAAAAAGAAAAAAAACTAATATTAATGGTTTGGGTTAGCGAAAATAAAAAAGTTAGATTCAGTCAAATAACCACAAGTAAATAATTGTAGCATGTTTTTTGGTCACTCACTGGTCCATTCATGTTTATGACAACTGTAGTGGTCAAAGTAGCGACTAGTGCTAAATTTTTAGTTGCCATTTGACTGTCGATTATCAGCCAGCTTTGCTAGTGTCACTTGACAATTTTCTTCTACAGCCTACAACCTTTCTGTATTATTGCTGAAAAATAAATAATTAGAAATTTAGACAGCCTAGTTTCCCTTTTAATTGCAAAGTAAGAATTTCTGTTTTTGTTATTTTCATTAGCTGGCGATGAGGCAGGATGGTAACCAGTGAAAGGTGTGTGCAGGACCGTAAGGCATGGTGTCCGTAGTAACAATGGGAGGGAAGGGGGGGGGGGGGATCAAATTTGTGTAAAACAAGTATGTAGCATACATCTTTAGAAAATAATACACAGCTACCACCATGGGGGAACTGTGTATTATTTTCCTGAAGATGTTTCATAAATACCACTGGTACTCCTGTTTACCAGGATTTTGTCTATAGCATACAGTTAGCTAGTCGGTAAAAAAGAAGCAATGTTTTTGCCAACATTGCTTTCTGAATTAAAAGACCATATTCTCAAGTCAACATACGATTAATTTAGTTCGGGCTGAAAATTTGACTATTATGTGAGTAACGTTCATTATTGATTAGCCATCTCAAGTGCCTCTTCAACTCTTCACATGAAAAGGAGAAGAACCAATGTCGAAATACAGCTTAAACTAAACCATTTTTAGCTACGAAAAATGATATATTTGGGAGTAATTTGAGAAGCTAATTAATTGTGCACTAATTGGAGCAACTTGCGTAGGGAGCATTTTGTGGTGTCCTCAATCGCAAAAATGGTGACCACAAGTAGAATTGGAGTAAATTTAAATTTGCTGCCATGGATTTTTCCAACATGGGATAATTGTAGAAACGTTAATGTCATGAATGAATGAAAAAAAAACTGATGAATGAAGTGGAAGTGGCCCATAAGTGACTGGAAGTGGCAGAGTGAGCTCAATCATCTACGTGGCAGTACCAAATAGCGACAAACGCTTTCACCATCCAAAAATGCAGCATCCATAAATTAGTTAAAAGGAATAAACAAAAACCAAGTGACCAGAAGTGGCCGAGTGCGCCCTCCATCTATGGAACAGTACCAGATAGAGACAAACTGTTTTCACCATTAGATTCAGCGTCCAAAAATAAGTTAAAATGAATAAAAAAAACGACCCCAAGTGTGAAGCGGAAGTGGCATATAAAAGCCCGCCATCTATAGACAGTACCGGATAGAGACAAACTGTTTTCACCATTAGATTCAGCATCCAAAAATTAGTTTAAACGAATAAAAAAACCGGAAGTGTGGAGAAGAGCAGTTGTGACTAGGTAGTCACTGCAGCCGCTTGTTTAGCATAAATCTGTTCGTAAAGCGATCTGTTAGCGTAAATTCTTTCCATTTTAACAGAGATTTCAGAAACTCGGATCGCAAGTAAACTATCCGTCTTATCGGTTTTACTAATACTCTGTGCCTTAGGCCTAAAGATATTAACTTAATTTAAGTTAATTAGTGGGGAATTTGTGGGGCACACAAAAAAAACCTATGCAATAAAACTATCATAACGTGTTGTATTATTCAGTGGTCGACTGAAACAGATTTTTTCACTTTCGTCGAAACCGAAATCACTACCGAAACTGGCAATTCGGTTTCGGCCGAAACCGAAACCACTACCGAAATCGGACCCAAAACCTAACCTGAATAATACCAGTTTTAATAATCAGGAAAAAAAACCAAGGGTAAAATCATAAAATATTGAGTGTATGATGGTTTTTCATAGGCATAATCTAGACTGGGAGGCAGAGCCCAGTTTACCCATTTTCTGGCCCTAGGCCGAGAAAATTCACGCACACCCTTCCACCCGACAAAAAATAAAAGTTTCAGAATTTAACAAAAACTGTCAATATTTGCAAAAAGACTTCAGGACTTTCGTTTGTATTTTTTTCTTTTTGGTCCTTAGCCATTTTTTTACATTCAAAAACCATTAATTTGGTTTAAAACCATTAACCAAAAAAGGGCTTCAGTCAATAAGTTAAAGCTTTAACTTGCACACATAAATTAAGAGAAATGAAAGCATAAATTGTCTCCAGTTAAACCAAGCCATTACAATTACATGATAAAATTCTGATTGAAAGAAAAATTGTATTTATTATTTATTGGCATAGCATGTCATGGCAGATGAAAGCTGGATCTGTGATGAAGCCCTCTGGATATCAGCAATTCTAGGCTACGGCCTAGTTAGGCCATGCAGAAATGTGCTACTACCAGGAGAAAGCAGCGGTCTCGGTTTCAATGAAACTGCAACCTAAGAATTCAGCCGAAACCGAAATCAGTTCGGTTAGTTTCGGCCGAAACCGAAACTGAACTATAACTTCATGGCCGAAACAAGAACCGAAACCAAAAGTAAGCTGGTTTCGGTGCTGAAACTGAAACCGAAACCGAAATTCGGTCGACCCCGATGTATAACGCGATAATATAGCAATATCTCCCATACCAATGCCTGCACACATTTTTACCTGCAATTCTCTTGTTAAACGCCTAGCTGTTGTTTACTCGTTTGCTTTTGTAAACCAAACGGCAGGCTGGCAGTGTAGCCAAAGATAGTCACAGCCTGATTTTGGGGGCGTTTACGTAATTAATATCGTTTGATGTTGACCAGTAATAATTGAATTTCAATTGACACACATTACGTAAACACAAATTCAACTTTGCCCTACTTTATAGACTATGCTGTCAACTCTCAGGTTAGGCTGTCATCTGCTCTGGTTACATGTGAGGATGAAATAGCTTGGCCTTTCATAACCATTGGACCAACTTCCTGTATGTTTGATTGCTGGAGTTACTGCTGTCTCGAGTCTTGAACCAATAAACTTTGCACAATGCCAGGAAATGAAACTGCTGCTTATCTTTCGCGAAAAAGCACGTCGGGACAATTTACTTTAGGGTGACAATTCAGTCGAGCGCACAGATGAAGTAACTATGTCAAGGTTAGAAATTACGAATACTTAATGCATAAAAGAGGTAAAGCGAAGTATAAAAACAGTACGTAAGCCTCCATCTAATAAGAAAAAAAATGCTTAAACTAGGTGAAATACCCCCTCCCCCCCAAAAAAAAAACAAAAACATACAGATACAGACATGGGGTTATATGTGATAATCTGGAATGGTTTTTACTCATGGTTTTTCCCCAAGCTTTAACATCTACTTTCCAACTATTGTTCAAGTTTCAAGTTAGTAGAGCGTGTTAGCACCTACAGGCTTACTGTTCAATGAAACTAAAGTTCCAGGCATAAATGTTACTTAGCATACTCTCTGAAGATGCTGGGCACTGACAGTACACATCTCTGTGTACCAGCTCAGCCAACACTTGAGTGTACCAGTAGTGCACATTTTGTGTAGCAGTTGTACACAATCATTCAGTACAAAGACTGTACTGTTAGGACACAACTCGTGTTGGCTCAGCTGGTATACAAATGTGTACTGTATGTACAGCATCTTCAGAGCATAGTTACAGTTCATAATACGTGTGGGGGTTAGCACACATTAGCATAGTAAATGAACAAGATATCAGTTTGTTTCTATTTTAGTCTTGTGTTCTCACTATTCTGTTAAAAATGGAAACTGCTTTGTGTTCAGAAAGTTGAACCCATACCAACTTAAAGTAGGGGTTTAATGACAGTAAAGTTTGTCATTTAGCTGGTATTTCCGAGTGCTCTGTCTAAAACTAATTGTGTGTGGTGATGCAGTTGCGTAACTAGTGTGTGTGTGGGGGGGGGGGGGACGGAAGGAGTGGCAAAGGGTCAATTCGCCCCCTCTGTGAGATTTGAAAGCTTATTCGGCAAATTGGCCAAGTCATTTTTTCCATAGCTGAAGAATTATTTACCGTCAGATGACTGCATTTTGAGGTCAAAGACTCAACTTTCATCTTAGCTAATTTATACTTCTACTGTTTCCCCTTTAAATCACTAAAGTAACCAGGTAACAAATGGAGAAATACGAAAATTAGTAAGAATTACTAACTCCATATTTTGTTTAAAATTCCCAACATTTACAACAAAGTATCACTGTTTAAAAAATAAATATCTAGTATGAAAAACTGAAAGATTTGCATTATAAATTCTTTTTATGCGTATAATGCAGTTGGCAAAACTGGTTTTATAAAAAGGTTTCCAACGGCACTTTACAAGGCCAGAAAATGCCGGAAAATAGCAAAAATGCATCAGCTTACGGGGTTCTTATTCGGTTCTCCCTCCATTTCATTCGGCTAAATGCCTAGTGTTGCTCCCTCAGTACAAAACCCTAGTTACACTACTGTGGTGATGTGAATTGTCAACTGTGCTTCAGCTTTCAGACGACTTGCTGCAGGGTTGGTTTTCCCCGGAAAAAGCATGAGAAAATGTTACTGTACCAAATAAGTGAAAAAATTTTTTTACGTAGTTATCTGCTCTATTGAAAGTTGGTAGAGATTAAACCTCTAACCCAAGCAGTTTACTTTGGCAACAGAATAGTTAAGACATTAAAATGGAAATTAAAACTTACCAATATAGCTTGCAGTGCTATGTGTGTTAGTTCCATCTTCCGCTACGTAACTGCAATTAAGCTAAGCAAAATTTTTGTCTCAAATGTTGGTCAAATTTGTGTCAAAATGTGTCTCAAATTTTTATCAAAAATGCATTAAACATGTGCAGATGGCCTGAAAGCTGAGGCCGGATTGGCAAGTTCCTATGTAATTTTAGAAGAGCCCTGGGAACTGTGAAAAAAAAAATAATAAAAACTTTCGCATAATTACGTGCTCTCATTGGAAGTTGGATAGGGATTTAACTTCTAAAACTCAAGCAGTTAATGGGTACAGGTATGTGCAGCAATGTAAGTGAACAGAAACGAAACCAGTAGCACAGGCGAATAGCAACAAGAGTTCTTGTTCTTAGTTCTTGTTGCTAGTTCTTAGTTCTTGTTGCTATTTGCCTGTGCTACTGGCTTCGTTTCTGTTCAAGCAGTTAAGATTTTTAACATAATAGTAAGAATGCCAAACACAAAAACGGAAACTAAAAACTTAACGATATGAATAAACAAAACAACAATTTCCTTGAAAACCTGGGAATGTATTTGAAACTGAAATACCGTGCTTAAAAAACTTGAGGTCCTGGAATACTCTTGGAAATTACCAAAACAGAAAATAGCGTTTCTGTAATGGGCACACTGGTACACAGATGTGTACTGTTTGTACAGCATCTTCAGAGCGTAGTTACAGTTAAATAATGCATGTGGGGTTAGCATACATTAGCATATAGTACATGAACAAGATACAAGTTTTAGTTTCTGTTTTAGTGTTCTCACAATTCTGTTAAAAATGGATACTGCTGTTGCTACTGCTATTGCTATTTTTTTGTTTGTTTTGCTATTTTAATAAAAAAAAAAGCAAAAAAAAAACAATTTTAGTGATTACTTTGCTTCACCAGTGTCGTTTAGCAGTACAAGATCTATCACACCCCGCCGCTTCATTGATAATTATAAGATAGATTTTTTAAATATGAACTGTTACTTGTTGAAGATGCTGTGTTCTGACAGTATACATCTCTGTGTACCTGCACAGCCAACACACGAGTTGTGTACTAGCGGTACACAGTTTGTATAGCAACAGAACACATTCTTCTATACAAAGCATGTGCACTACTGTGTATTGTTGATACACAATTCGGTGAGTGGCTGCGCTGGTACAGAGAAGTGTACTGTCAGAGCACAGCATCTATCAGAGAGTATACATACTGTGGCGAGAGATAGATTTTGTTCTGCTAAATGACACTGGTGAAGCACAGTAACACTGGCGCTGCAATTAAAACTAGTTATTTCTGTTTTTTAAAGTTTAAATATGAATTGTGCACTCATGCCCATTACAGAAATGCAATTTTCTGTTTTGGGAATTTCAAGGCATGAAATTTCATTTTTAACTGTCTGTTAATTTTTACTCGTTTGATATCTTTCAATTTTCGTTGATAAATACTTGAAAAATCCTGGAATTTAAGTTTACCAGCGAGTATAAATCCTGGTTATAATTTTTTTGGTAAGTCTTCGAACTCGGACGTACAACATAACATGTGTAAGATTTCACTACATGCTTCTTTAAAACCCAGAACAGAATTTTTTTGTAGAGTAGTGAGAACACCAAACACTGGAACATAAACTAAAAATTTCGTTTTAATTCTATACAGGCTATAGTAAATGTAATGTATTACATAGGATATTTCAAGTTGAAATTTTCAACAGTGACCCTGCAGAATCCTATTGATTATAGTGAATCCACAACATTGGCATTGATATTTGCAATACTCGAGGTTTTTCAGTTTTTTTGTTCGGCTGAGTATATTGCTGTAGGGTACAGATCTCACTCGTTTTATTTTTTCCCATTTTTTGTTTATTTATTTTGGAATGTTCAGAAGGCCAAAACTATATGGTGTAAAGAACTGGAATTCATCGTAAGCAGTACCGTAGCTGTTATAACCGAAGATATTTAGCAATTTACTCTCCCAAATAGCTGTATTGCTGTGAGGGGAGTGGAGCTTTAGTTTATGGACAACTTCCTGTAAAGGTAATCGATTGTTAGCAATAGTGCTCCCAGCGGCTACAACTCGATAAATGAAAATGGGCTTTAGTTGCTAGTTTTGATTTGTTAATAGCTTATTCAGTAGTGTATGCAGGCTAGTGGTGATTAATCCCTTTTCTACTCCATACCATCTGAATTCTTAATGATCCACCACTAATGGATTTCATTGCCATACTATCAGGCTCAGCCCGTTGCTTTGCATCATTGGTCGGCTGCTTATGAGTAATTTAGAAAACCATGCGGATGGACCTGTAGTTCTTACTTCCTGGGATCATGTAGTTGGTTTTCATAGACTGTTGAAATAGTCAAGTATATTTCCGACTTGCTTGTGTAATTCGAATATGTGACAAGTAGATAAGGTGATGCTCATTTTTTAGCGTTGGATAAAATTAATGTCAATTCCAAAATCTTGGACCAGGTCCGTAACTGAGTTTACTGCCCTGTAGGAGTTTTACTACCAAATAAAGTCCCAGTAAGCTGAACGGTGCACAAGATACAACCAGAAAAATTGCAACCTTATTAAAGAAATGTGCTGAGTTATCAAGCTGTGTTAAACGAATATTGACTACTTTTTCCTCAGCTGCTTCTGATAAAAGCACACAATCGAACAATGTTGTTCGATAATAAACGTCTATAAGTCGAAATTGTCCAGCATTTAAGTCTTGGGCCATTTATGGACTTGGTTATGCTTTTCATGAGAACTTGGCTTTGCATTAAAAGAAGCATTGTTTTAATTATTGGAAAGCTGACGAAACTTGGTATTATGCTGTCAATGAGGTACGTTCAATAAAGGAAATTGAGAAGTTGGGAAGGAGGTTGGGGGGTAGGTGGAGAGCCAAATTCAGTTGGAAACAAAATTTTCTGCTTATACCCAACCTTCACCAATGTCGGTCGCCACTCGCCAAATGGCGAGGGAAATTCAGCAGTTGGCGTTTTGATTTTTAGCCCTACTGGCCAAGACGGCGACTGACTCTAATGCTGAAATTGTCATATCTCGGGAACCATACTAGCTAGAAACAAGCGGTTTGCGTCGTTGCGTGCAGATTTACAAGGGGTATCCAACTAAACATGCTATATTGTTACTAGCTTCTTTACCTGATTGGGGAGTTAGATAATTAAAAACAATGTTTAAACATTAAGTAGCAACACACCCACTAACGCTATTTCTACATGGCGAGTAAGTAATAGACAATGGCGAGTGGATTTCAATATCTACTGGCCAAATGGCGAGCGCCACACAATTCACATTCGTGAAGATTGCTTATACCTTACATCTAGGGTATATTCAGGATACCAAAAAAAACTGCGTAGGATTATGTCTTCGTTAGTCATACACAACAATTTAAAAAATTGGCACCAGAATGCTGAGATAGTAATTATAAATGAACTGCAGCATAATTAGGCCATTTAAAGAATGTCACATTCTATCACTCGTAATGCTATGCTAAATCGTATCTTTCATTGTTGTATTAGGTGTCCAAAAGTGGCAGAATCAAATAAACTTAACACACACTGAAAAACATCTGGACTGGGATACTGGTACAATGTGATGCAAGGCTGTTGGGTGTGACACCTAACGGCAAACACCTCAAATGTGATGTTGCTTTTATTATTGGAATGTCATTCGTGCTTTAAACCAATAAAAACCTCCAGCTTCTCTCAACTACTAACGGTCTTTCTAATATGGCATTACTGCCGACGACATAAGACTATTCTAATTTAACAATTGAAGTCTCGACAACAACTCTGGTTGGCAAGACTAGTACCTAAGGTTATGTATGGAAAAATTAACTTAAAGTCGTGAATTGGTTAAATAAATAGACATAAATCGCGCTGTAAATAATATAAAGGTAAATTGGAAATAATGCAATAGCGAAGATCGTACACTAGAAATAACATAGGACAGTAGACCACCTTTACACACGTAGCTTCATTTCATTACGCCCATAAATAAAAATTATGCACTTAGGCGTACTTCATTCCAGTCATGTGACTCAGATTCTAACTGTCGAACCTTAGAATTAAATATTGCTGTGATCTTAATAACGGGTTCTGTACGTTAGCTTTATGCCTGTGGCCACATTGGCAAAGGCGGTATGGTAGCAATTGATGATGGATGGGTTAGCCGGTTTGAATTCGGGTCACATCACTTTAATGAAACGTAAGTGTGTAAAGGTGGCTTATTATGCCACGTTATTTCTAGTTATGATTTTCGCTGATGGCATATTTCCAATGTACGGTGAATTGGGTAGCGGTAATCGGGAGAAACAATTTCCTCCGTAATTTGAACCAAAGTAACTTTTACCAAATAAGGATTTTAACGTAATTATTTTTGTATTTAATATGAATTATAGGAACCGTTCATTATTTATGGGCTGTGATGGGAATTGGGGATGGGGAACTGAAAACGGACCTTTCAAGTTTTCGATGATCCTCCCCCACACCTGACGATATTCGTGTGCCTTTTCAGGGTATCTGTAGATGATTTCCTTTTGCCGTATCTTATATATAATGTTATTATATATATAAACCTGTAACTGCCAAGACGTTCACTACGGCTG
>JAHWFP010122570.1:0-14679 GCA_023313725.1 Lithobius niger
AGTCCATACTTTGTTTCACATTATGTTTGCAGGAAACTGACTGTATGGTGCCGCATTTCCTTCCACTACGAATGCAAAAAAACACGAAAAATCCTACTCGGACACTAACAGTACAACTATGTAGAGTCTACAAGTGTAATATCCGCACGTTTTTGCACTCTGAGTGCAAGGAAACGTGGCATTATACAGTCAGTTTCAAACAGTCAAACAGCAAAGAAAGCGGAGTCTGCTCCATTATGTCGTCAGTGGAAGTGATGACGGCCCTAGTCCATACTTTGTTTCACATTATGTTTACAGGAAACTGACTGTATGGTGCCGCATTTCCTTCCACTACGAATGCAAAAAAACACGAAAAATCCTACTCGTACACTAACAGTATAACTATGTAGAGTCTACAAGTGTGATATCCGCACGTTTTTGCACTCTGAGTCAAACAGCAAAGAAAGCGGAGTCCGCTCTATTATGTCGTCCCTGTAGCAAAATCAGAGCGACGCGCGACGCTACGTCGCAGTACGGCTGGCAGTGTTGCAGTACGATTTATCCTGCACTTTTTTCTGTCTTAGTCTTCTTTTTGCGATAATTTCGCCAAAAATTGACCGATTTTGATGTTCAAATACACCATTTTAACCGTTTTTTCGAGAGCTTTTGAATGGTGCTATTGTCACGACGATAGGTTTGGTTGTTCTCAAGTTGTTTAGCTAAAACAACCTACAAAGGTCTCGACAAAAAGTTGTCGCAAGAAACTTGTTCATGAACCCAAATGGCCCTAAATGAAAATTTTACACAATGCAAAATTCCATCTTCACACTCTTCCTGCCACCAGCAGACACCTCCCTCTTCCCGCAGACCGTTTTTAGTTTGCAAAAAAACTTGTTGCAGACCGGCTGAAAATATTCTGCTTCTGGGTATGTTGTCAGTGGAAGTGATCACGGCTCTAGTCCATCCACGATATACGTTTGCAGAAAACTGACTTATATGATGCCACGTTTCCTTCCACTACGAATGCAAAAAAAACACAAAAAATCCTACTCGTTACACTCTAACAGTAACTGTGTAAAGTCTACAAGCGTGATATCCGCATGTTTTTTGCACTCTTGACTGCAAGGAAACGTGGCATTATACAGCCCAGTTTCCTGCAAACATAATGTGGAACAAAGTATAGAAAAGTACATTGAAAAAACTATGCTAGTAGCACTGGTACACTGCTACTGCTGGTACTGGTACTACTTATAGCTTCAAAACCTTGTCAACACTTACATCATGGGGGCCCCAGAAGCTGAGGCGTTTTTAGAAATTTTGGCTGCTAAAAGTGTTATTTTTGAGAACAAAATACGATTTTTTCTTCCAATTTGGTCAATGTTTTTTTTGTGTGAACCCCTCCCTCTGGACAAGTCCTAAAAAATGTATGACCCCCCCTCCCTCGAGAGGAGTCAAAATTTTCATGAGCCCCCCCCAATTTCCTCCGTCTCCCCCCCCCCCCCTCCCGGGAATAAATAATGACCGGTCCTTATACCCATCTTGTTGAAACTTACTTAGCTCCTGATCGAAAAGGCAGCTTATCTACCGCGTTGTCGTACTCCCGTTGCATCAATAATTAATCCTTAATCCGACCACCACTATAAAAACGATCGGAGATTAAACGCTTAGGCACATCGAATTAATAACCGGCCGGACACTTATTTTACGACCGGGACGATATTACAGCGATGATAGGCCGGATGTTGACGGCTATTTTTCTATATTTCCTTTCACACTCGTGTGCCCCCCTCTTTTCCGTCATAATCAAGGTAACGAGCGAGTCGGCCGGCAAGCAATATTCCTGTGCGGACCTCCCGCAGCCGATTCACCGCCCTCGCACACACACACGCACTTGGGCAGCAAGCATGAATGCGCGCCTGAAAAATGGGGGCTTTTCCCAGCGGGGTCGAAAAAATTACACACCAACAATAGCCATCAACAAATCACGACCGTTTCTCAGACGAGCGAACGCTGCTCCGAAACTTGTGGGATGTCGTAGGGTTGGGGAGGGAGGGGCGGGGCCGTCGTCCCCCCGCCCCCCCGCCCGCCCCGGGGGGAGAGAAAGCAGTCTTGGGAAACAGCGCTGCTTCGCCAACAGGTTTCCCATTTGATCGATCGATCTTGCCTGGGGAACTAAAGCGAAAATATCGGTTAGAGATGAGGAAAGTATACTGGCGCGGAGGTATAAAATATGTGGAGGAATGTTTTAACGTTGAGTCATGTATAACTGAGATTTGTGTGGTAACAAACGTAAAAAAAAATGCGTGAAAAGCCATACATCTGAGGATGATTTATGCGTAGTGGTTATCTGCGTTTTGCAGAATGCGCCAAGGCGAAAAACAAAAACAAATGCGCCAAGCGAAAAACGTAATAGGTTTACGAATGGTTTGTTTTCTTCGTTGTTGTTATTAAATAAACTAAAATTACATCATGAGAATTTGTTTTCCACAACTCAGTTTTAAAAGGATCGATCTACTTGTCCGCAAATAAGTCTCCAAGATCTGCGTGTAGCATGAAATTTTTCGGGGGTAGCACACCCGTCATTTTATTTTTCTGGTCGAAAGAACGAAGGTATAGGACCATTCAGGTAACGACGTAACATGGAAAGAGCGAAGTTGTAGTGTCTGCAGTCTATCTTGAGTTCACCGCATAACGAACACAGATAATCGATTGTATACGTTTTTAGTAGCAGTGTGCCTTGTTGATATCCAAGATGGTTACAAAAACAATGGCGGCCGTCGATTACAGCCGCCCCCTCCAGGAAGCAAATAACTTTATTTACACGGGCCCACGAGATCCCAGGCGTCTTTCGGATCTCTGGCGTCATTCGGATCACATAACCTTGCTCCCAGAAGTTCTCTTCCCTCACACCAGCTGACAAATCATATGGTGGAAAACGGCGCCGATTTAAGTGAGCCAAAGCAAGATTAATTCCACCATTGGAACGCTATTTGCAATGCTATTTCACGAAATAATCGGGAGTTGACAAAAAACGATGTTGATTTGGAGCCTAACTTTGCACCGGTTAATTTTACGTATGTCAACAAACAAGCGGTCGCATTAAAATGCATGCACACGTCACTGTCAATGTATTAACTACGTTTTGTTTCGCTAATCCAAGATTTACACAAGCTTCAAGGGGCCACGTGTTAATTTAACTACAACCAGTTTTCGCCTCGCCATGCTTTGATTGTGGAAAGTAATAGAACCAGAGGGGGTCGTCTCAAAACAAGCTTTTTGTGACGAGCCCCTGTGATTAGAACTGCCGAAATTACGAGACGCTTCTGTCTATTTAACCTTGGCGTCGGTTGGCGTGGTCCAACAGTTTTTCGTGTGAGTTATGTGGTTTATTTCAAACACAAGTGGGGCTAAAACAAACACTCGTCTTATTACTTTATTTTATACTATTTAAAAAAAAATTAAACGTGTTAATTCAGTATTTCCAGGGGTAGCATAAATATAAGAGGACGTGTATATAATGCGCTCCTGGTATTTCACAACTATTTTGTTTGTTTGGCTGTTGGGCAGCTGAATTTGGATAGCTTGCCTGCGTTACTTGTTGTTGCCTAGCAACCAGTAGGCGAGAATGTGAATGATGCGTTGTGTTGCGAACGTGGTTTTTTAAAATATTTCTATACTGGAGTAAACATTTTCTCACTTCACACTATGTTATGAAAGGAACCATAAATTATCTATCTTCAATGTTAAAATTATTTTATTTGTTTTGCGTAGTCATAACAATGTCTCGAAACGAGATCGTATCACATCATTCCCATTGAATTCAATGCAAATACGTGGATGTGCTCGATCGTCGCCAAAGTCTAGGTCCCTGCCCTAAGCTCGTAATATAGCATTGCCAAATCATATGAAATATATATAGAAGCATCCTTGGCCGTTGGCCCAAGTGAGTAGCAGCCAGTATTCGGAGATAATTCGTACATTTTTGAACAATGAATCGACTTTATCGTAATATTTAATATTTCGCTCGATCGTTCATAGGTGTTAACATGTTTTTGAACAATCTCAGATCAACTACCGTACTCATTTGAACGAGCGTTCACGCGGGTTTGCCTACTAACCGTAATGCAGGAAGCCGGAGAAACGTCTTCAAGTTCATCTTCCCGTGAACGCTCGCAATGAGAAGTCGATTCATTGTTGAAAAATGTGCGGATTAGGCTGACTTGAATCGGTGCCGTTTTCCGCCATGTTTGATTTGCCAGCTAGTGTGAGGGCAGAGAACTTCTGAGAGCGAGGTTACGTGATCCGAATGACGCCAAAGATCCGAAGACGCCTGGGATCCAGTAGGCCCGTGTAAAAAAAGTTATTTTTTTACTAGATTTTCAGCTTTTTAATTCGAAATTGCTAAGAAAGAAAATGGATTTTATTAATTTGGACCAAAGTTGTGATATCTCTCCAAACCAAAACTTGTAAGAATTATCGCCAAGCTTTTCCACAGTTTGAAGTCATCGTATCAATACCCAGCTCTTTCGCCAAGTTAATCTCACGGACTAAGACTTCAAATAACGTTGACTGAAATACCTGAAAATTGCACAGTAGCACAGTAGCATTTAATCTTCGAACTGTTACTCGGTGGAATATCCATGGAAAAGTTTCAAAAGTTCTGAAAAATATGTGAATAAAAAATTAAAGATACATTCCTCGCGGTTGGCTTTCCTGTTTGTCTAGGTTTTGCAACATTACATACTTCACACGCGTGAAAATGTTTGAAAGGCGTATATTTTCCTGTTTTTTCCCTCGTGAGAAACGGTTTCACTACATTTCACTCTAACCTATGCAAATGTTGCAAAACCTATTTTGCGCAGGATGCTCGAATATAATGAGAAAGTACGTCATTTTAAAACGAGGTTTAAACCAATGCTAACCTGGTCCAGGTTCAAGAAGTTTTTAATCATTAAATTTGCTGCTAAAGCTGGGTTGAAGAAATAAAAAAAAAATTCGATTTAGAAGAATTTAATACCCTGCTCAGCTGTTTTTTTTTTTTTTTTGTGTGTGCAAGAAATGACCAAAATTGTTGGAACAAATCGACAGTTGTGGCTTCCAACAGTGCTTTTCTTGGCACCAACAAAACAGCTTCACTTCGTACGACATGTTAAAATGTAAGCAAACTTCGCTCTCTAAACAAATCCAGATCTAATTACTTCGCCTGTGTTATCACTGCTGATCTAATTAAAAGTGACTAAGACAAGAGTGAGGTTGTGAAAAAAAAAAAGCCGCTCGCATAAAGCAGCGGGATGAGTTGCGCCCTGTTGGAAGGGCTAGCGTATGCCCCATTATTAAATTGTAAAGCGTGGAAAAGCAGCCATTGAAAGTAAAGGGGTTTCAGTGTGAATTATGCAATCCTTGCTGAAAGCTTGTGGTGCTAGTGGGCGTTCACAAAACTAAAGTGCGTCGCGATAGATCTAAATTATTGCCAAAGAAATTGTGTCCACGTACAATGCGCGAAAAATAAACAAAAATAGCTGACCCCGCCATAACATACGTCGTGCTGGCAAATAGCTCTCCTCAACCCCCCCCCCTCGCTCCCTACGGCACTTCCCCAACTCCCTCTCCTGCTCGCCCATTGGTTACGCAATCCTCCTTAAATCTGCCGTTTGCTGACGGCTACCCTGCATCACTTAGCAGCCCCCTGTAGCAAACACTGCCTGCAGTACAACTATTGTGTCGTCATCAAGATGCCTCGCTGCAGTTGCAGCTTAGTGCCCCTTGTAGCAGGCATTGCCTGCAGTGCACACGCATCCCCAGGGGCAGCACAGAGGCAGCCCCGCGCACGACCGTCCTGGTCCCTAAGAGAAATAAATATGTAGCTGTTTAAAATAAAACCAAAAACTAGTAAAGAGGCCGCCAAGTTGAAAGTACCTATATATATTTCGCTTAGGAGCAGACTTAATGATGATGGTGAGGGATCACGACGTCCGGCCAGAAGCGAGCAGCCTTTGCATTCCAGCGCAGGAAGAGGGTGGGGGGGGGGGGGGCAAGTTGCGGGGGAGGGCGTATGGAGGTGGCTGTTTGCTAGAATGGCGTAAACTCTGAAGACGATGTGTAGTGACAGTACACATGAATGTGTACTTTCTCGGCCTCCACACGAATTGTGTATACTGGCAATACACAGCCTGTGCACCGAGAGTACACACTCTCGTCACAGCTTATGTACTACCAGTGCACAAATTGTGTACCCTTAGTAAACAGTTCGTGTGGAGGCTGAGAAAGTACACATTGATGCGTGCTGCCAGTACACATCGTTTTCACAGTGTATGTTACGCCGGGGCCAGCTAGTCGTAAATATTAGGAAAAATGTGAGAAGTTTAACTGAGTACATAATTGGGAAAATATTGGGAAATGGCTACTCAAGCTATTGTTGACATGGCACATTATTACAGATTTGGATAGAAATTCGGTAACAATTGGTATTGAGTACATAATGTAAAAAAAAAGCAGTGATATGTATCAAAAACCAAAACCGATAAAAGGGACCGCCAAGTTAGAAATCGTTCTGCCCTTCAAAGGAGTGATATCAACACACCAAAACATTCGCCAATTTAATCGGACCGAATAATAATTTGGACGTTAAATGAAAACTTGAACATTGCTACCGACTTTAACAATGTTCTATAGTTTTCATTAATTAACCTTCGAACATATTAGTCGGTGCGATTAACTTGGCGAATGTTTCCGAAAGTGTAAAGTTGGACAACTTGCCGAAAAATTAACTGTTGAAAGCACAGAAACTGAAGTTGTAAGTAGATAGGTCGGAGTTAATACGGCAGAACTGAAAGTGTAGACATCAAATAGCTTACTTCTTAGACGTGATTTTAAGAGAGCATATGGTTTTGATCTCTACTGCTTCTTTTCTTTCTTTGTTGTTTTTATTGGCGTGGTGGGGGAATGCTTAACAAGGTCCATCTATAAAAAGTTGAAATACTTTTGAAAAATCATTGAAATTGCCCAGGAAATCCTGTAAATTAACAAATGTTAAAAAAAAAATCACAGTTGTATGACTTTCCTATAGTTTTTATTTTGAGAATTTGGTATTGTATGCTGTTTTTTCTCTTCTTTCTTGGTAGCGTGTTGCTGCTACTTTTATTGGAACCAAAGATTCTTTTTTGCTGGCAAGAATTAGCTCGTTTGTTTTTTGTTTATTTATTTGTGCCCACATACCACAGAGAGCTTCAGCTTTTGTGGGGCAAGAGTCAGCCTCTTTCAACTGTTTTTGTAACTTGAGCTTATAATAATCTTACTTAGTTACTTATTTCGCTAATGCAAATTATAGGGACATTACTAAAATATAGGCCTAATCACTAAAATGCAGGCCTAATAACACCAATTTAGGCCTAATTACTAAAGTCTAGCCCTAATTACACCAATTAAGTACTAATTACTCAAATATAGGCTTAACCACACAAATTTAGTAATATTACTAAAATGTAGGCCTAATGCCACCAATTTAGTACAAATTACTAAAAATATAGGCCTAATCACACCAATTTAGTACAAATTACTAAATTATATAGGCCTATCACACCAATTTAGTACTAATTACTAAAATAGAACCACACCAATTTAGTACAAGCCTAATTACTAAAATATAGGTCTAATCATACCAGTATAGGTTTATAATTAGATGTGGCCATCTACTTAAGTCTCAGCGTACTTGATCCCAAGCGCAGGGGAAAAATATTTCAGATATTAAATGGGCCGACCAACCCAATTAATTGGCATTTTTAACGCAGGTTGTTTTTTAAATGATCCGTTTACCGAAACCCGTTTGAACCTGTAGATCATCTTTAAAACCAGAATTACAGCAACAAGTGAAGCAACAGAATTATTGAACGGAAAATTTATCTGACGAAACCAGCAAAACAAAGACGCGGACGACGTTTTTATGGTCGCCACAGTTCGGGATTTTTTTAGGACGCAACATTTAACATTTTGCAAACCACCTTAAAAAAAAAAAAAAAAAAAAGAAGTAATAACGAACGTCGTGCGCGCGCCACGTATCGCCTACATGCAGGTCTCGGCCACAACGAAAATCGATGTTTAATGTCGCCGCTTCGTCAAATGTTTGACATTAAACACATCTGTCGAGTCGACCGCGGCACGATGTGTGGAACGCTGCCCACGTGCCCGAAATGACTGCAGTGAGCACTTCATCATAAAAGCACCAAGATATCAAGTGGAACTGTCAATCTAAGTGCTCTTTCTATTCAAGAGTATTAGAAATTTCATTGCATCGGGGCAACCCGCAGCATGTAGGGGGGAAATGTAATCATGCCAGGAAGACACGAAACTGAAATACACAAGTACATGAGTGTCAAACAAACAAACGCCGCAATAAAATAAATTAAATGTGACGTTTCTGCTAAGGAACATGACCGTTTTCCAGCCAAAAGAAAAAAAGAATAAAACCCTGCAACTTTAGTTTACTGATGCGTTGATTCCTAGTGGTGGTGTAAGGTGCTAAGGAAGTAGACGATTAGTTTCAAGACAAGGCTCAAGTTCAAATTTACTTCTCACTGTATAGCTAGGGGACTGTACATCTATAGCGTTACATATTAGGCATCGGCCAGAATTTAACCTTCTGTCCGACCCTATAGGCTTGTAGAGATCCAACCTTTCAGTCAGATCTCTCCCACCAATTGCCCGAGTCGTCGAGCTCGAGCTTATTATATAGCAGCCCGAGCCCTAGCCTCGTAACCAGCGGATTACGGCTAAACCAGTGCGATACGGTTCTAACTGGAGTCGAACAATAGAACACTCTCGCACCCGACTGTTGGGCGCTGTGCCAACTCCCGCGTGTCCACGGTGGTTGGCAGCCTGCGCGCAACAGCACTGTTAACGGCAGGGTGCACCAACGAGCGGCAGCTCCGTATAGGTTGCGTGTTGCCGTTATGTAAACCGTTACAGTGGTGGTATGGAAGTGTATGGTTTTATGTCGCTAACCCTTATTGATATAGACTGCGAAAGGTCAAAATGAAGGTCTTTTTCAGACGACCTAACCATTAGAAATCTGCTAGCGAGTAATTCAAGAAACACAAAATCTTAATGTTGATATATTAAGAGATTCACCGTTATATTAAAAAATTATTTTAATAATGTGTAACGTTCATAGGCCTACACGATCTAACGGCGTCTTTTCACCTAAGATGCAGCATGGTAGAATCTTCGAGCAATATAAAGAACATGGCTGAAAAAAAAAAGAACACTATTCGCAGCACCGCTGCGAGTTTCCTAACTAAAACGAGATCACGTGACCCACATCAGCCTATTGGATGACGGAGAATCTGGAACGTGGATGCTGTGTTTAGAATATGGGCAACGCTATGGAAATGGTGATTTGGCGCTTTTAAGTTTGCATACTGAACTTAACAACCCTTAATGTACGAACGTTTCCTTCACAAACAGTCCAATCGTTCTCTGCACTCAGCTTTTTAATTAAATGTCATCGGTGGCAAACGCCAACAATGGATACTTTATGTTGCAAGAGTCGGAACTACCGTTAGATCAGACACGTATAGTCTGTAGTACGGTCGGTTAGTACGCGTACTACGAAAAACCACAGTGGAGAGTATTATAGGTACTCAGCTTCTCGCTGTGGGCCGTAAGGTAAGTCCCGTTGTAGGCAGAGCGTGGTTACGAGACACACACGGGCCTCCTACTCTAGCACCCACGCAGTCCCTAGCAACTGTCCGAGGTCCGTGAATAGTCTGGAATCTAACAAGAGGTGGTAGGAGGAAGCCCCTTTAAATGTAAGTCGTATGTCGGGAATTAAGCAGCAAACATCGTCAACGGCCCCAATAATTTTTATTCTTCTGGTCAGGGAGACAAGGCATTTAAATTCCTGCGTGCTCTCGCTTGGCATTCATGCTAAGTTTGGGGGAATCTATTCATGGTAGATAAAACCAACATCCGTAGGGTTTAACCAAGGTAACTTACGGATTACCACAGTAGTCCAGGACGTGTCTCATGGGCTGGTAAGCTCGATCAAGAGTCGTCAGCAGACGAGAGATGTCTTTTAAGAGATAGAAAAACGCAAGGGCCAACATGGGCAAGATGGCTGCCGCCTATTAACTCGGCATGTTGTCATGGAGCATGACCTCCGTCACACGTCTGCTCCCCAACAGATTCTCCAGAGAAAAAAAAAACTCTGCTCCTCGCAGACAAACGCAAAACGAGAGCAAAACGGCAGGCAACAATACAGCATCCAAGACGTAGGTACAACCATACAAAATGTAACAATTAAGAATCAATCAAAGCTGGCTTCTTTAGCTACAAAATCGCCAGCCAGACATTGCAATCGATTACATAGACAACATTGTTGCACTCACATTGTTACAAGAAATGTCGTATCAAGATTGTACTAGGCCTCAACCGTCAAGTGCTAACAGAAAAACGGCTAGTATCAACCAAGAACCATATTGTAATGTTGTCTAACATTACCAGAGGGAGAATAAATGTGGTGGCGGTGCAGGGACTGCTAGCACCGTCCCACATAGTCCGCCAGCCAATCTCAAAGAGGGCTCTAGTTTACGAAATAGTATAACCCGAAAGCTAGAAAAATTCCATAAGTGCAGGGTGTCAGGTACCTCCCTAGGGATCCTCACTAGGATAAATAAAGACTCATGAAGTGGTGCAGCTTTCCTGTATGACGTCATAATGAAAATGGCGTCCAAAACTGGCGACCAAAAAACAGATTTTTGCTTATAGCGCCTAAACCGTTCATCCGATCGAAAATAAACCGGTTACCAATTATGTTTATAATAAAATTTTCTTCAGAAAAAGTTGTATTCATATTTTTCGTAAAATTAACTCTTCTGGCCGAAATTCGTCATTTAAGCTCTATTAGGCCATTTACGCATGCTGTAGGTATACGACATCGTACATGTGCATTATAATTCCTGAGTTTAAACAGCTGCAATGTTAGTTCTAATTAAGATCCACTAACATAATTTGGCTTAAATGAAAGGTGAAGATGTATATTTTCCAACAAGGGTAATTAAAACGATTTATTTTAATTGAAATCTGAGGACCGACAGTTTATCTACGTTGTAACGCTTTGATTTTGCGCCATTCTTCAACAAGATTCATCTTTAAACTGCTGCAGTAGCCGTTATGATTCAGATAAATGGATGTAATAAGGCTTAAATGAAAGATGAAGATGTAGATTTTCCAACAAGGGTAATTAAAACGTTTTATTTTAATTAGAAGCTAAGCTACGGTAGTTTATCTACGATGTAGCGCTTTGATTTTTGAATTGTTTTATGGTAAGTTCCATCTTTAAACTGGTGCAGTAGTCGTTCTAAATTATATGAATGGATGTAATTAGGCTTAAATGAAAGATTAAGTTGTATAATTTCCAACAAGAGCAGTTAAAATGATTAATTTTAATTATGATAGCTACTACACCAGTTAAAGATGGAACTTATCGTAAAACTAATCAAAAATCGAAGCGCTTCATAGTAGATAAACAACCGTAGCTTAATTACTAATTAAAATAAATCGTTTTAAATACCTTTGATGGAAAATACACAGCTTCATCTTTCAATTAAGCCTAATTACATCCATTTATCTAATTTTGAACGTCTACTACAACAGTTTAAAGATGGAACTTATCGTAAAACTATTCAAAATCAAAGCACTATATTGTAGATAAACTACCGTGACTTAGCTGATAATTAAAATAAATCATTTCAATTACCCTTGTTGGAAAATATACAGCTTCGTCTATCATTTAAGCTTAATTACATCCATTTATCTGAATTATAACGGCTACTGCAGTAGTTTAAAGATGGATCTTGTCGTAAAATAGCGCGAGAAATCAAAGCGCTACAAAGTAGATAAACTGTCGTAGCAAATATTCTAATTAAAATACATCTTTGTTAGAAATTCAAACTGAACTGGTAGAAAAACCCGCCAAGTTTCCAAAAACGGTTGGCCTTTGAAGGTAGTGATATCATTCTACCAGGGAAAGGCGCCAAGGTTAATCCTATTAGCCAAGTTAATCGCACCGAATAATACTTTGGACGTTAAATGAAAACTTGAAGATTGTTACCGCTAGTAGCAACTTCTAGTTTTCATTTAACTTTCGAACTATTAGTATGTGTGATTAACTTGGCTAATAGGATTAACCTTGGCAGCCTTTTCCTGGTGGACTGATATCATACCTTCAAAGGCCGACCGTTTTTGGAAACTTGGCAGGTTTTTCTACCCGTTTTGGTTTTGGGTGGATAATGTTGACCATTAACACATATTTACACGGGGGGAGATGGTCAGTGAAGGATATTGAGAGAGTGCATTATAGTTACTAGATCGCGAGGTAAGCTATTGCAGGAAAGTTTAAAGGTGTACGGTGACAATATTCTCGCTTTCTTTAACATTCAGCAGGGGTGGTATTTATTGTTCAGTGAAGCAGTACTATATAGGCGCCAATGGTGATCTGTGTAACGACGTGGACAGTGTTGTCAGTGATGAAAGCTGTTCTGAGAGTGCAACTTTAACGACAGTTATAGGTGTGTGGTTAGGGAATGCTCCGTACAAAACAAGAGAGAGAGAAAACGTGCAATAATTTTGGCTAGACAACCTCCCGTTTCACTGCGAGCATAAGCTCGTAAACTCGCGAGATAAAGAGCGGAAAAGTGAAATGGTTGCTTGGCAACAAGTGTTTCTAGTGCGGCGTTACAAAGCGTATTAAAAATCGAAAGAAATGAGAAGACACTAAAAAAAAGAGACACTATCTTGAAGACTTGTCTCGCAGATCACGCGAACGAAGATCTGCAGGGCAACTGTCTCTTCTGGAAAGACAATGTACTACATAGGCAGTGGCAAAGCCACAAGAAAGGTGCAGTTGTTCGCCGGTTTGTGGCTAATCTGTGCCTTTCTTGTGGCAGTGCCACTGCCTGTATATAGCTCATCGTCCTTCCGGAATATACAGTTTCCCTGCAGTAGATCTTTGTCCATGCCGTATCCTTGCAAGTCTTCATGGTCGTGCCTTGAAAATTGATCATAAAGAGCAGTCAATTTGGGCAGTAAGAAGTCAAAAAAGTGTTTTATTGGAAGTGTTGGAGGTATCTTGGTAGTGTTTTATTGACCAGACTTACCAGGGACGGTAAGAGAATTTGTGACGATTTTGTGTAAATTAGCCAAGTATACACAGCCGACATTCACTTTCAGCAGTGCACATTATCGACACAAGAATCGGGGATAGTGGAGAAAATGCATAGGACAATAGACAACACCCCAAGAGTAGTATCCATTGTGGAGATTGACGCGATTGAATTTTTTCTCGGTTCGTGTGGTCCGCATTTGCAATGCCCGTGCAGGGGTTTAGCGCGCGCGTGCAACAGAGAATCTTCTGCTCTATTTAAAACGACCTTTTAGGATGCGGTATTAGAGGTTCACAACCCTTCCGTAGTCCTTCCACCGTAACGTGGTGAAACGGTATTATTATATTATATTATATTATTATTATTATAAAAGTGATATCATGAAAATAAGGCGTGACGACCCATGTAGCTGACTTTTGGGTCGTAAGAAATCCAAGAAGCAGATATTACCTGAATCATGAATAGTTTGTGAGAATTTGTGAAATATTTACGGCTGTCATTCACATTCAACGGTTCACATGACCCACCGGAGACTCAGGAGATAGTTGTGAAGATGCGTGGGCCATCGAAAACACCCCGCGATTAATACGCGGTGAAACGAAATTAGAGGGGGAAATCAAAGGGGACCCAACAATACACACTATGCAGTGCACATACCAGTTCCCCAGACTGGTATGGCACCATACAACTGGGGATACGGAAGACAGATTACCAGTAGCCCCATCAGCACTGTTGAGATGTGGGAAGGCCAAAGTATACATTCTACAGGAGTAAAATATATTTTGGAAAACCAGGAAGATATTAGGAAGGAGAAAATCTACTGGGACAGCTCAGTAAATGACCGACCATCACCAGAAGACGGGAAAAAATCTGGGGGATGACGCATCGCATCAAAGTGGAAAACCGAGAAGACGACTCAATGGAATGATTGCTCGAGTTGAAGAGTATTAACACTTAAACCAGGTAGAGTCAATCGAATTATACTTGATGGGGCGAGGGATAATCGTCTAACTGGAAAATCGCATAATTGGAAGAACGTACAACGGAAAACAGTATAACGGAATATCATCTAACAGGAAATTCGTATAACGGAGAAGCGTCTAACTGGAAATTTGTATAATGGAAAATCGTCTAATATCCCTGCCTCGCTCGCGCTGCCGCGCTCGCTGCGGCTATACATATAACATCAGAAACCGCAGTTAGACGTTAATCCAGTTAGACGTTTATCCATTGTACAATTATCCATTATACGATATTCCGTTTAGATGCTTTTCCAGATTTTTTATTTAGGCAGATTTTAGACAATTATCCCATTAGACGATTTTCCAGTTAGACGTTCGTCCGACACCCCATACTTGATGTCCAACTTTGCTGAGTGCAAAAAAAGCTTGAACCGGTATGGAGGAGTGTTTGAATTTTGTGTGGAAAGTATAGTGGAAGTCGTACTTGCGCAGTGCTCATCTATAATAATCTCGGAGGCCAGCTAAAAGGAAGACTAAAAGTAAAACCACTTCTCCCCTCCTCGCGCCCGCATTGAAAATGC
>JAHWFP010122572.1:5220-17858 GCA_023313725.1 Lithobius niger
CCTCCGGCCCCCACCCGTTCCAACCAACCCTTCACATGCTAATGGCAACCATTGATTTTCCCCAAACTGCCAGCAGAAAGAAAAGACCAAATTAGCAAGCGCCATTTGTGGTTGGTTTCCACATCAGCATTTTGAGTTTAGAGCAACTTTTAAAGTCGTGGTTTGACCTCGCAAGAGAAATTGGTACTATTAGGGGTTAACCACCTGATGACAACATTTTCCAGGAAGTTCAATGGAAATTCAAGTACCATAAAAGAATAATTAACAGAAAATAACGACATTTAAAAAGACGAATTTGTTAAAACCTATGGCAAGCCATTCCGTCTTTTATTACAGAATTACAGACATCTTTAATTTGATTGAAGATATCTGCAATTCTTTTAAAGATATCTGCAATTCTTTGAAGATATCAAAAGACATTTATATCTCTAATTCATTTAAAGATATCCATAAATATGTATCATTGATAGATAGATATCTGTGATTCAATTACAAATATCCCTGATTCAATTACAGATATCAATATTCAATTATAGATATCTGTAATTAACTTAAAAGATATTTGTAATAGCTGTGTTTAAAGATACAAAGGTAATTGAATTGCAGACATCGTTAAATGAATTGCATATGTCTTTAAATAAATTGAAGGTATATTTAAATGAATTATTCTCTTTTCTTTTTAAATTAATTTCTTTGCGCCTTAAGTCAGCCGAAGCAACTTAATGCTTGTATGGCTTGTATTGATATGTGTAATTCTGTAATAAAAAACGGAATGGCTTGCCATATAAACAAGGTGAAGGTAGTGCTGAGTGCACGGTTTGCAACATTGGTTAGGTATTGTAGCTCATGTGTATGTTCTTGTTCGACTGAATTAAGTTTCTTACATTTTTTTGCGCACACTGGCTAATAAACGCCGATTTTCGTTTGCTAATTCGCTCACTCAATCAGCATATCTTGTGACTCACAACACCTACCCCACCGCGAATACTCCCCTCCCCCCTTTCTATGATCACTTGCTTCTATTATATTTTTCTATGTTCATGTTCGCGGAAAAAGCAGTTTTCAGGAGGTTTAAGAATTCTCCCCCCCCCCCCTCCCACGGCTAATGATCCCTTCCCCCTTTTCTAATGATCACTTCTATTATATTCTTCCATGTTCATCCTGGCGTAAATACATGAAGCTCAAGGCGGTCTCGAAGCTGCCCCTTCGAGAAGCATGCTGTCCTGAAAAGCTTCCCCCAATACTTCTCCCTGCCAGACGCGCGGTGCCTACTTAATTGGTTCTTACTTTAAGTCTTAAAAGTAGTGCTTAAAAGCAATAGTGTTAATGTATACAATCTTGTTATGTAGATTGTGAAATTAGGGATCGGCCGCTATGACTTTTTACTGATACGATACGATACCGATGAAGGGTAAACCGATCCGATCCGATACGATGCCGATGTCGATACCGATAATAATAATAATAATAAATCATTACTAAAAGTTTAAATTCCATACAACTGCAACTTCAGTTTCTGGTTTTGCATGGGTTCCAACTGTTGAGATTATCCAAAAAGTTCTGCGCAGCAATAACAGCATTTTTAATCTTATTCCTACTTATG
The DNA here is from genome assembly GCA_023313725.1 of Lithobius niger. Lineage (NCBI taxonomy): Eukaryota > Metazoa > Arthropoda > Chilopoda > Lithobiomorpha > Lithobiidae > Lithobius > Lithobius niger. The sequence continues at coordinate 6,824 of JAHWFP010122572.1, forward strand.
GCTTCAGTCCATTCATCTTTTTAGTTAGCTTTTAAGTTGGTCGGTGTAAAACAGAGCATTGGAACTGTCACGTGCTACATTTTCATTACAAACTGAGCAAATGGCTTTGCTTTTCTCACCTGGTTATTGCTTTTCTTGTGCTTGGCGTCAGTTTTGCAGGAAAGACTTGCGTTTCTTGGCGGAGCGAATATCTGTATCGGAAGCCTTACAGTGGTCCGATACCTATATGGAAAACACCGATAAATACAGATTATACCGATACCGATATCGGACTATCCCTATGTGAAATCTTACCACATGACAAGAGCAAGAGATTTGGTTCCGCTAAACGGGAGTGGCGAGACGGAAACTGCACTGACGTTATAAAGCAATACCTAACAAAAAATTTGCTGCCACGATTTTCATTTTTAGCTCCTACGCACGATGTGTTGACATTTTTTTGCACGCAACATAAACTGATCACGGACATCCGAAACTGCAAACAGAAACGCAGTTTTCTGTAATGGAAATTTCAAGGAGTATTCCAGAACTTTGCGCTTTTCGTCAAGCACTTGACCAAGCCTGGAATTTCACTTTCTTTTCCAAGATATTTCCACGTTTTCAAGGACTCGTACGAACCCCGCATGACTGAAACCAGAGGAGGCATGTTTGCAAAAAAATAATAATTGTGTGTTGGGCTAGTAATATTTAAACGTCGTTGACAGTAACATGAACTATTCAACTCCTGATTCAACATATAAAACCAGCGTTTATCAAAAAGTCTTTCGCCACTTTCATTTAAACGCATGATATTAAACAAAACTCGGATAACTGCATATACCCGAGAGCGTCAAACAGATTTGCGGTCTGAGCTACTGTCACATAAAATCGGGCCTTTTTTTTAAATTCCCAGTAAAGACACAAAGCAATAGCCTATCAAAATTCGTTAAAAGGATATTATACCTCCCAGCGCCATTTTTCTCGATCCTCCACATCAAGTACGGCCCCAAAGGTCTATTTCCTTACCGTTAGTCTTTCCCTTGCTAAAAATACTTTTTAAAATGTGGCGTACCTAGGAGATGTTCTGTTGAATATAATGGAACTTTATTTACTAACGACCCGTCACTAAATGATGCATTGCGCGCGCACAATAATCATGACGTTTCATCTCTGTGTGTACATCTACTAATTTTCTAATAATTACCATGAGATCTAAAATCTAATAGACTAATGCGGTAAAAATTAAAATTAATTCTTCCAATAGATCGCCGAAGCAAAATTATAAGACACTAGCCTAGAAAATTATAAATTGTGATTTTAAAATACGAGAATTATTCCGGTTTATGACGAGACAATCGTTGACTTGATTCTGTCTCGTGTACTATCCAGAAAGCCAACCGAGGCAGCAGCTATGCGAGGAACGCAGCTACCACCCCAGCCGACCTTGGCACTGTAATTGCTCGGATGATGATCTGCGCGTAGCTGTAATTTGGCACGCGGAATGTTATAAGGCAGGCCGGGTGTCCCTTTAAGGAGGTCGCTGTAGTCCGTCATGCAATCGCAAAAAGCCGTAGTATTGTGTAACCAGGGGAAATTAGATCCTCTTTCCTCTTTAAGGAAAGCATACAACTTTTAACAAGAGGCTGTAGCGACTACTAGTCGCAACCGGTCTTCTATACACTTCCGCCATTTTCGGGCCACTTTTGCTTCACACGTCCAGTTTTTTTTTAAATTCTTTTTAACTAACTTTTGTACGCTGAATCTAACGGTAAAAACAGTTTATAGATGACGGGCTCACTTGTCGGTCACTTTCGGGCCATCTCCAACGAAAATTTTGAGGGGCACTCCCCTGTAGTATGCACTTCAACAGCGATCTCTACTACATAATCTAAAAGTGTGGTAACCATCACTATTGCCGGTAAATAATGTGTTTTAGACCTAGTTTCGGATTTTAAGCCTAACTGTCGGCTTGTTAGGCCTAATTTTTACCTGCCATTTTAATTTCGTAAGTGGCTAACAGAGAACTGGGTTCTATAGTAGGCCTATTCACGCAACATAGTGTCGAGAGGCTAATGCGTGTCGTTAACGAAATCCTTTTTTTTTTTTTTACGGTTGCATGTCTTCCTGTAGTGGTTAATTGAGACGATCAAATGTTAGCCTATTATTTCATTGAGTTACGTCGTGAAAGGCTATCAGCTATACGGAAGCAACGATGTTTGAATTTGCCGTGTTTTGTAAAATCCACTTGACTCATACAATGAAAAAAACGATGGACGGACAAAGTCGTTGCTGTACAGAAGACGAAAACTATGAAAATGCACCACTACACGGAAATGTTTTATAGAATACAGCTAGCGAAAAGACAACCTCCCCCCCCCCCCCCCCAAAAAACGATACTATTCAAACACTTGTTTTCAAAGTTAGCCATTCATTCAGGTAGCTGATTGTAAATGGATTTTTTTTTTACAGTTAACGAAAAATCCAGAAAATGAACACAATTTGTGGTCTGAAGATCAAATTGACTCGACCAAGCAGCGACAGATGATACTTTCATGGTGTCTACTAAAACTAAAATTAAAAAATCAGGACTTTCAGGATCCCCCAAAAATAAAAAAAATCAAGATTCATTAAAAAAAATCATGACCGTAAAAAAAGATCAAAACTTTTTCAGGATTATCCGGAAAATATGCTTAGTAGACACCCTGTTTAGTTTACCCTGAAGCGAACACGGCAAGCTTCGCGGTTTTCATGTAGTGCTCGGGGCCACTAGCCTTACAGATCGTCTCCCTTACAGCCACTACCAGTACTCGGCTCAGCCATCTAACGGAAAACCCAAATATCTCCCAAAATGTCAACCGAATCAGAACAACATTCAAATTCAGTCGATTACTCGACCTCGTTCGATTCGCTCGCTCGGCCCATTCCAATATCCCATTAAACGTTTAAACCACATCACGCTAATCGAATCATCTAAGTAAACGAAGAGAACAAAAAGGAAGAAAAAAATGCACATTTTTATAGCTAGTTAAATCGAGATGATAGCACCCGAATAGGCAGTAAATTTCGCAAAAGCAGATGAAATAGTGTTGTTGTCGTGACACGGGCAAGGGTAATTCCGGGTTCGTAACGGACCCACACGGTTCATTTTGTCCTGTCGCATGCTCCAGGCCATAAATCTCTTTCCGTTTACGTGGCAACATTGAAGGCTGCACGCCACAAAACTCGGATTAAGCCATAAATTTGGCTGCCGATACGGATCTCAAAAGTTGCCGCGTCTGGAATTTTTATTGATAACGGCAAGGTGCACGGGAGAGCCAGAAAGTGGTAGTCCACATCTCTTCGTATCCACGCAACTAGAAGCGATAAATAATCTGGAAATTCAAGATGGCGTCAGTTTTGGCCCTGCCAAATTATATCAGAACATTCAATAATGAGAGTTCAGAAACCACCTGAAAAATTGTTACTTCAAGAGATTTTATCTTATTGTCACGGATTGATATAGTTTCACACGTTTAACTAAACGATGTCGTAGGTAGCGTTGTTACTTTGACAACGACACTTTCACTACAGCACTGGATGTGCGACAAAAGTCTCGCTCCAAGAATGCATCTCGTGATCGTTGCGTAGTTTTCACTGCCATCTCCTCAATTGGGAGAACACTCGCCAAGAGAATGCCTTCGTTCGCCAAACCCGACTTTCTATCTTGTCGGAGGATTTTGTATGGCGATGTAATGGGCTTAGGTTAAGGTGGATGTTGCCACATGTGTCTCGCTTCTCTATCCTAACTCGGAGGGAACAACTTCCCTGCTAAAGTCAGGGTATAAGCCTGCCCTAGAACTTAAGAGCACCCAAGCTCTGGCCTGGCAGATAACGCGGGGATCGCCTCAGAGGATTTTGCATGGTGAGGCATTAGATAGTTGCCTTGTTCAAAACTCATCTTCCCCCTCTATCCTAGTCCTGAGTGGATAACTTTCGCTGATCAGGACAGGAAGTAATCCTATCCTACACATGAGTGAGTTCCCCGACTCTTGACACGGCAGCTGACGTTTGGTCTGGTGTCTCAGAGGATTCAGTTAGCGATTCATTGGATTTAGCTTGTCTGTTAACACACGTGTTTTGCCTCTCTTCCCTAGCCCTAAGGTTACAACTTCCCTAGCTATGGACATGGTATAAGTCTACTCTAAAACTTTTAGAGACCATCCCTACCTCAGACATGAAGATGACATTGGGTCTAGGTTTCAGAGGATTTTGTATGACAATGTATTGGATTTAGGTTAAGTTGCTCTTTCCCAAAGGGTTCCGCTCCGCTCCAATCCTAGCCCTAAGGGAACAACTTTCCCTGATATGACAATATATTGTGACGCGCTTATGGTGACGGTCAGAATAACTGAGATGACAACGTATTTATTGCCTGGTCCCAAATTACTCCTTCCTCGCTTCCCTTATTGTAAATGGTCAGCGCACCAGACTTGTACGGAAAACCCTTGGCCGCTTTGGATTCACTTTCCACGGCTTGGGCTTAGTGTGTTTACGTCTGCGTTTTGATTCTCGTTTGGTCTAGCTGAGAGGTCCCGTCCACACACACAGTCGTGCATGGACCTTCTGTTCTCTATCGTTCGCTAACTGGGCCTTTTATACGATCGGCCGACTTACCGGACGATCGAGTTTAGCCTCTCTACGCGCATGTGCGTGCGACATGCATGAACATGCAGCCTAGCCTTACACGAAAGCCGATCCATAAGGGGTTGCTTTCAGTGGCAATGGCCTTCTCTGTTATGCAGGGAAGCCAGTGTCACAATATAAGCCTATCCTAAACATGAGGGAGAGCTGCCTAACCCTGACAAGGCAGGTGCCATTTGGTCTGCATCTTAAGAGATTTTGTGTGGCAATGTATTGGATTTAGGTTAAGTCGTCTGTTCCAAAATGCATCTTTGCTCCTCTCCCATAGTTCTGAGGAAACAACTTTCCCCGACATGGTATAATCCTATCCTATAATTTTGGAGCTACCAAACCCTTGTACGGCAGACAACACTTGGTCTGCATCTTAAGAGGATTTGTGTGGCAATGTATGGATTTAGGTTAAGTTGTCTGTTGCAAAATACATCTTTGCTCCTCTCCTATAGTCCTGAAGAAACAACTTTCCCTGACATGGTATAATCCTATCCTATACTTTGGAAGCTACCTAACTCTATCACGACACACAACGTTTGTTTTGCATCTTAAGAGGATTTGCGTGGCGATGTATTAGATTTAGGTTAAGTTGTCTGTTCCAAAATGCATCTTTGCTCCTCTCCTCTAGTCCTGAGAAAACCACTTTCCCTGATGACAGGGTATAGGCCTACGCTCCCCAAGTCTTACGCAGATGACGTTTGACCTGCATCTAGAGGATTTTGTATGGCTAGGCTATGTATTGGATTTAGATTAAGTTGTTTCTTCCAAAATACCAGGAGCCCAGAGACTGTAGTGCGAATTACAGGCTTAAGCTTCGACCTAGCAATTTTCGAAATATGGACGCTATCGCAGACATTCCACTTGGTTCGTGACTGTGCACACACGAGTAAGATTTTCTCTCCTTTCAGTCAATAACCACTGACTGCAAGGTAAATGATAGCGTGTTGAACGGATGCATGGCAAGGACATAATAAAAACTAATTCAGCCTTATGGGGCCAATAATATAGAGTTTAACAGTATATTAGAATTCATTTTGATTTCTTTCTCGCATACTGTCGGCAACGACTCCATGTATCTTCAGTATGCTGGCTGTCGCTATCCAAATCGTACGCTTGGGCTCTCTTTATTGTTACCCCTTTCTTGTATTTAAAGGTAAGGCATTCTTGATCTACTCTGTAGGCCTATCAATAATCACATCAAAAACCAGAACTGGTAAAATTGGATCACCAACACGAGAATGGTTCGGGTCTTTAGTGAAGTGATCTCAAAGGTTAAAAGAAAAGCCCTAGAAATGTTGAGACCTTTGAGGCAGTAAGGTCTTACACAATACTAAAAAAAATATCATATCGATGAGCTATGTCGCGCAAACTTTGGGAACCTTGCCAGTTATACAGCATAATTCACCACGTGCCATCAAGAGACTGAGCCGCCTATTAAACCACCAGTCTCGCCGTCTGTACCGAATAATTTAGTTGTGGTCTGTAACTTAGTTGTTTTATTAAACACAGGCAGGTGAGAGTGGTTAACAAAATGTGGGGAGTCAAGTCTTAAGAATGATATTCCTGGTTCAGGTTATTGCTGGGTATAGTTAAGCTCACCTGCATCTTTAACTTGTTGACTTTACCCACAAATAGGCGTTTGCCTATGTCTGTGCACGGTAAATCAAAAGGAAAAATTTTCTTGTTAAATAGAAAGATAAATCATTGGGTCTGGCGGGTAGCCGCAAACACTGGGGGCGCCAGATTCGATAGGCGTCGTGTTCTCGGATGTAAATCTCTGGCTTCTTACAGAACCGTCTTCGATCCTGGCAAGAATTTATAAGGTTGGGGAGGAGAATTTGTGACTGAGACCCATACTGAAACGCCTTAGATATACATTCACATTGGTTCAGTCTTAGTTTATAGAGGGCGCCACGTGTTTTATGTGGGAATTTCTACTCAGTTTTTAGCCTAAAATTAAACTAAACTAAACGAAACTAGCTTATATTTAATTATTATTTAGCCTAGCTTAGTTGTAATTTAGTTCACTTTAGATTTGGGCTGAAAAATGAGCAAAAATTACCAGATAGACCACGTGGCGCCCTCTGAAAACTCGGACTGAACTAATGGGGACGAATCTAACGTGTTTCAATAGGGAATTTTTAGAGTTACAAATTCTCCTCCCAAACCCTATAAATTCTTGATCCTGGCGAAGGAAACTGTATAATTATGTGTGGTTTGTCTCCGGTTGTTTCCTGTCCGTTGTACGAGGGTTACTCCGATTTCCTCCCTCGTGTTGCAAAAAACAACAGATACGATGGTGGTTCTTTCCACTCAACATATGCCGCTTGGGCCTTCAAAAAGCTTTCTTTAAGCTTATTGGTCGACACCTTCTATTTTATTCTAACTGTTAAGCTGGTTTGGAGGGATGGATGGAAGGAATGAAGGATATGGATGGACATGGAAGGGTAAGGATCGAAAAAGAAAACTGCCGTGTCTGGAACCTTTATTAATGACTGCAAAGAGAACAGGAGTGCCACAAAGCTGTAAGCCACAACTTTTAGCACTCTCGCAGCTAATCTAAAATTGCAACAAGCGTTCAGAATTGGCTTTGCCGAATCGTGTCAAGCCGGGGTGAAAGGGGCAGAAATCACAGACCTTAAAAATATGCAACTAAGAAGTGGTAAAGAAAATGCTAGCCAATGCAACACCCACAGAGAATAAGTGCAAAATATGCGGCTGAAAAGTGCTAGACAATAAGTGAAGAATACGCGGCTCAAAAGTTCCAGAGGATAAGTGCAGAACATGTGGCTGAAAAGCCCCAGGACAAAAGGGCAGAATGTGTGGCTGAAAAACCCCACAGGATAAGGATTGAAGCTTAATGGCGCGTCGACCGCTTGGTCCCACAGGATAACAATTGCAGCATCCACGACTGAAAAGACGCACAGAATAATGCGGAACATGTGGCTGAAACGCCCCATACATTTGAAAGTGTATAATACTTAAGAAGCCCCAGAGTGCAGAATATGTACCGGAAAATCCCCACAGGAAAAGTACAGAATATGCGGCTCAAAAGAATATTTTCCCAGAGAATAAGCACAGAATATCCAGCAGAAAATCCCCAGAGAATAAGCACAGAATATCCAGCTGAAAATCCCCAGAGAATAAGCGCAGACTATTCAGCTGAAAATCCCAATGAATCTGCAGAATATTCAGCTGAAAATTCCCAGTGAAAAAGTGCAGAATATTCAGCTGAAAATCCCCCATGAATAAGCGCAGAATATTCCGCTGAAAATCTACAGAAAATGAATGGAGATTAACAAATACATGAACTTTTATTGGAAAGAGCATGGAGATCAAGGCGCTACCTAGCTGCAGGCTCTTGGACTGGATGTTAACAACTTGACGGGACCGTAGCTGCGGCTTGTCATCCGTGGCGTGTCCCCACCTACAGAGCCCCTGGTATTAAACCATAAAGATTTCCTGTTCAATAGCGTGTCGCTACAACAACAATTTAATTGTTTCTGCTGGCAATGTGAGAAGGCCTTTTATTAAGGGGACTTTGGTTGAGCTTACTGTCGTGGGCAACCAGGACCAACTAATTATTCTTTATGTCGGAAAACAGAGGGTTTCATATTACCCAATTAGAACACAGCAGGATGAAAAAAACTAAACACCTACTTCCATCGAGGACAACAGCACCACCACGCACAAGCAGAAAAAAATACCACCCAAGAAAATCCACTCAATCACGTTTTCCCCACAAACGTCCGTCCACGCAGAAGGCTCACGTGGCTGCCCGCAGGATTGGTTTACAGATCAATGCCTTGGTTGACAGAATCTTGGACGACTGCATGCAAGTCAACGTGAACATTCAAGTTAGGACAAAACTGACCACGACGCGTCCCTTAAGGGTGAATTTCAGGACACAATTAATTATTCAGTTGAAAAAAATTAAAGACAAAAGCCAAAGGATCAATAATACAGATGAGCCACACCATGTCAGAATGGCTCAGCGGTAGGACCTCAGCCTTTGGTTTCATAGGTCGTGGGTTCGATTCCCCGCTCAGGCAGTCTGACATTATCAGTCCAAAAGGAAACGTAAATAGGTTTGCATCTGTATTTATTTATACAGTTGATACTGCAAATCACCAATAAAATTAATGATATAAAAAAAAAATAACAGGGGTGGGCCACAACAATTCGAATCTTACTTCTGTCCAAGGAAGTGTTAATTCCTAACTCCATCGCAGAAAATTCGGCGTTTATGCGATCATTCTGGTGTACAGGTGATCTGGGTGAGTTAACTAGTTTATTTAGTTTGCTTTGTGCATGAAGCTTTTAGTAAATTTTGGAGCACAAAAACCACGATTTAGAGGATGAAACATTGATTTTCTGGAATGTACGAAGGTAATGGACAATTTCTAGCAAAAAATTACGATATGACTTTAAGATAAGAAATGGCGAAATGATTTAGTCCCAGCCCCCCCCCCCCACCCCACCCTCATTGCAATAAAAGGCGAAACAATGGTTTTTTTTTTCTCTATATTAATTTTGTAAGCAAACAATCTTTAACTTTTCTTTCACGTTGCAGAGCTGCCTTCAGAATTTATCAACTGCTCGTAAATTGAAATTGCAATTTAGCTTGATTGTTGCATTTTGTTGACCCAATTTGTATATACAATAAAATCAACGATCATTACATACGGAATTGGTTGAAGTCATGGTGGCTACTAAAACTGAAATTCAAAAAATCAGGACTTGTCCATGATTATCATGACCGAAATACAGAAAAAAAATCATGATCTTTTTAAACGAAAAGTGTTCGGAAATTGAAAAAAAAATAGACCCACCCAGACAAATCTTCCTGCGCGATGGACGTTTAGTATTAGTCCCCCGCTGCCTTTATTTAAAAAAAATTTATTTCCACTAGTATAAAAAAAGTTACAAGGTAGGCCTAGGCCTAACAATTAGTAAAGTAAACCATATGTATTACAGGGTGCTACAGGAATACAACAAATACAACACCAATAACATGTCCTCCGAGCACAAAGTAAGAGAACAATTCCGTCAGTTGCTCGTCATCGAGTGCTGAAAGTTTTCAGTTGGTCTTCATCCGGTCGTTGTTCAAGAAAAAAAAATCAGGATTCATTTGAGAAAAATCATGACTTTTTCAGGATTATCAGGAAAATATGCTTAGTAGCCACCCTGTTTAAATGAAGGGTGCCGATATTCTAATTTTTCCCACAGCCTTCTTTTCCCACATATGTCACCTATTTTCACACAATATTAAATTTTTCACATATTTCCAGTGGCAACACACCTGATAAAACGCTGCATGCTACATTATTCACTTGTTAATTTTTTATTAGGCCAATTATTATAGTTTTTCCAGGTAACCAAGTTTAATCATTAAAATGGACCCTTTAAAAGTCAAGCCTATCATCTAAATGCTTCTGTTAATTAATTTGGTTTCCAATAATGCTTTCACTTCGGATCAGATGAGCCTTAAATTTCAACCGCAGCACCCCCCCCCCCCCCAATCCCCACGTTACTCCAGGGAAAATAATTTAAATAGCATTCGCCGGTTTCGTTTTTCCCCCCCTCGACTAAGTTATTTAAAAAACATGATGGGGCTTTATTCCCACTTCATTTAGAAGCCAGGTCTGCGTTTGAAAAAAAAAATTATGAAAGAGCTGCGTCGAATTTTTGTTATTTTAAAATCCGAAAAATCCCACATTCCTGACAGCAGAATCGGCTCGCTAAGATTTGTAAAGAGAACACGAACAACAAGGTCTGAAGAACGCTTAACTAATGAACTTAAAGGTGCATTCCGCCTGCCTTCTAACCAATAAGCCCCACCCAGACACGCACCGTTTCGCGAGACTCGGCGTAGTAATACAAGGCCAACTGAGATAGTAGCTACGTTCCTCGTAGGTGGGGCCCCGTTCCCGGTTCCAGAGATTGGAGGAGGGGCCCCTGATCACGAATTTTGTCCCGGGCCCCACGTATTTGTCTCGGTGGCCCTAGCTACGACGGTGATTTACTTACTTTTACGCAATTTTCAAATTTTGATTCAACGTTAGAATATTTACTCGGTTGGATTAACTTGGCGTTTCACATCACGACTTCAAACAGCTACACGAGAATCCTAAAATTTTGTTTTTGGGATGATTTCTTTTACATTGCCAGCTCCCCCCCCCCCACCACCCCCCTCCAACTAAAATACCCACTACTTAGTTTTACTAGGTTACCATAATTAAATTCCCGATATATTGAATCGCCCGCATACACGCAATCCAGATAACATCGTCCCAAAGTCCCCTATCCTTTACCCATTCCGTACCTAAATTACCTCGTGTACGGGTAAAATAATCCACATCGACACCGTGTTTAGCACAACCTG
>JAHWFP010122574.1:0-10713 GCA_023313725.1 Lithobius niger
ATCTCCCAAACGAGATAAACGTATATTCATTCAATACTTCATTAGAAATACAATTATGAAGGGTTTTTCTCCTACTGTCACTCAGTCGTGTGGACTGGAAGACGCCGACTGGAGGAAATTATACCTTCCAAACGATATCGTCATATACATATTCATTCGATACTCCATTAAAAGTACAATCATGAAGGGTTTTTCTCCTACTGTCACTCAGTCGTGTGGACTGGAGGACACCGACTGGAGGGAATTATACCTTCCAAACGAGATTAACGTATATTTTTTAACTCCATTTAACAGCAGTTGACTTGGTGGCTTTGTCATATAACTTTACTGGATACCTGATGACGAAAATAGGACAATTTCGAAACGACGTTTAAAAAATGTTTGTTTTAGCACTCTCGGCTTTTTCTCCATTTTATTTGTACAAACCATGGTTTGTCATTTCCAGTAGTGACTCTCATTTCAATGATTATAAAATGATTATTCAATGATCGTAAAAACGTGAATTTACAATTAAAAAAAATTTTTTTACAAGTTACAGTAGACAGCATACAATAACATTTAAAACATGCGTAGAACCAGCCGACCAGTCAGGCATTTCAACGGGACATTTTAAACATGTGCACATGGACGGATATCTTAGTGTTAGCAGTTTAATTACATAAACTAGGGGCTAGTCAAGGAGTCGCTCGTGAATAAAGAAATTATGACTTGAAATATAAATAAATTAAAAACAAAATTTACATTATTTAAAAAATTTGAATATAGACACCATACAGTGACGTTTGAAACATGCGCACAACCAGCCAGCCAGCCAGTCAAAGCGGCTACGCATGGTTGCGAACAGGGTAAGTCGGATCAAAGACCGCAATTATAAAATGTCGGAATCCCGTTTAAGGACATGTTTAATTTTAATTACTATTTTTAATAATTATTGTGTTTGTGAAAATAGCCACTCTTCAGACAGTATAGACTTTTTAACAATATACAGAAATAATTCGGAAGTTCTATTTTTAGTACCATTTCTTGCCACAAGATGTCTCTGTCAATCGGAATGAATTCTTGAATTTAAACGGTAAACTTGTTAGATGTCGTATAACTTTTGAGTTTGAACGCTTTTCGCTTTTAGAGAACATAATCTGTATTTTTTTAACATTTTAAATCTGTCTATCCTTGAACTTGAAAAACAGGATCTCTGTTTAAGGCTTTTCTGTTAAGTGACCTATGCGCCAGTTTAGAAGCTTAAAATAAAAATAGTGTCTTTCCAGAGCCACTACAAACTGTTAGTCCTGGGTCCAGCTATATACAGTCTATTGTGTTCATATATGTGTAAGGATAATTTTCACACGTAACATTAATCTGTGAGGTGCCATTTGGGACTTATGCACAGTCCATTCGTAAAGATATTTTTTTAAACTGTAAATATATTTTTCCAATCCATAAATATATTTCTCAAACTGTAAATATATTTTATCAAACCGCACCTATAAATTTCATTCGTAAATATATATATTTTTTTTACCGTACATTTATTTTTTCATTCGTAAATGTATTTTTAAAACTATAAATATAAACTGGAGGAAGCCCGTTCTATGCACGGGGCCGGTCATGAATTAAGTTTACGGACACATTTCCCGGGATATTTTCCCCGGCACTGTTCCCGACGACTTTTAGGATTGATCGCCTTCTCATGCCTGCCTCCTGTTTGCATGCAGGTAGAATGGGAGATCGCATTTGCAATGCGGGCGCGAGGAGGGGAGAAGTGATTATTCGGCCCGACGACTTGTCAGATTGAACCTTTATTGAGCTGATCGACCACTCATGCCTGCCTCCTGTATCCATGTAGGTAGAGTGGGAGAGTCCATTTTCAATGCGGGCGCGAGGATGGGAGAAGTGGTTTTCCTTTTGGCTTTCCTTTTAGCCGGCCTCCAATATTATAATACAGATTGCCAGACCAACCTTACTTACTTATAATTTCGTCCATAAATATATTTTTCAAACTATATATAAATTTCCAAACCAACCGTACATATAATTTGTATCCCTAAATATATTTTTTTGTTCCGTGCGGAACCAGTTTAAGCTACCTCTACTTGGCGGCTTTGGCCAGACATGTCCAAGCCAATGGTCTTAGCAGTGTAACGTTATAATGGGCGCAGCTGACTCATTGAGTTAGGAAATTGTACAGTACGTACGATTGGACGTTTTAAGTGCTTGCGGTGGACGATTTGGAAACGGCAGTGGCAGTGATCCTAGAGTCCCGGTAGTAAAAATAGTTAAGACTTACTGTACAGTGTACTAATTATTAAAATGCAACCAAGATTCATTTTTCAAATGCTCTAGTGCCGGTGCCAAGTCCCAGCTGCAATTCTCATTAGTAAGTCTTCCCTATTTTTTACTGCCGGGACTCTAATATTTAGGACTTGGGTCCCGGCACCGGGAGAAGAGCATTTCAAGAATGGGTTCCAGCCGTAATTCTCATTAGTAAGTCTTGGTTAGTTTTTACTGTAGAGACTCCAATATTTGGGTCTTGGGTCCCGGCACCAGGAGTTCAGTTTGTATCATGGATCCCGGTTGCACTCTTAATAACCCGTCCGTGATCGTCGTTATTAAAGTTTACTCACTCAATGATAGTCTGGTGTGAAGCAGGTGCCGCACTGAACAAACAAAAATAATTTAAGGATAAAAATTAGAAGTACAGTTGGTTTGGAAATGTATATTTACAGTTTGAAAAATATATATACAGTTAGAAAAATATTTTTATGGATGAAAATTATAATTGGTTTGGTAATTTATATTTACGGTTTTAAAAATATATTTACGAATGAAAAATTATATTTACAGAAAAAAAATAATAATAATAAAGGTTTACACCAAAATGGTAAGTGTTTTGGGAAACGGGAGGGCCGAAATGCCACTTACCCCCCGGTCCGATATTAAAAAAGCAAGAAAAATTTAAGAAATCTTTTTGTTTTTTCAAAAAAAAAAAATTTCCCGATACTTACGGATGAAAAATAAAATGTACGGTAAAAATATATTTACGGATGAAACTTATCCATGCAGTTCGATAAAATATATTTACAGTTTGAGAAATATATTTACGGATTGGAAAAATATATTTAGGCTACAGTTTCAGAAATCTATTTACGGATTGGAAAAATATATTTCTAGTTTGAGAAATATATTTACGAATGGACCTTGCACTAAGTCCCTAACGGCACCTCGTATTAATCACTAGAAGGTTTATAAAAAGGTAAGATTATTGCTTTCCTCCCCCCCCCCCCCACGATTTCGAGGTGGAGACTTAGGCTATATACCATAATCTTGGACACGATATCTCGACTCCTATCGGCTCAATTTCGTTAATGTTTGGTAACTTGGTGTAGTTTGTAAATATATGTTAACTTATGATGTTGGCGGCAGCCGTTTTCCGCGTAAACGGGGAAGAATTTGACATATTTTCCTATGAGAACGGAATAAACAATTTTCTTATGGTTTGATAATATATCATGCGTTTTTAGCTGAAATAGGAAAAATGAGAAAAACAGGTTCTTCGCCTTTTACGAAGAAAACTGCTGCCGGCAATGTTATAAATCATCGGACTTCATAAATTTTTCTTTTAATTATCTTTAAATAACAAACATTTTAAGCAAATTGGACCGATAGAAGCGGAGATATTGTTATCTATAGGGTTACCATAATGACTGCTCCCCCCGGCCCCCCCCCCCCCCGCGTTCCCCTTCGAAAACATATTGGAGCATTATCATTCAACTTTTATTTGTCAACCGCCCATTGCACGCAACTCGTGTAGCCTACGCAAACAAGATCTCTTGACTCCGATTTGCAAACAACAACGTATCTTTTTATTTGTTGTGTCAAGAAATATGGGGCGTTGGCTGGCTACGGTTTCACCTTGGACGAGTGATAGGGCGAATGGTTGGGCGAATGATTGGGCGAATCATGCGGCCAAGATTTCATTTCGTCGTTTGTTTTTTTTTTTCTGTTCTTCGCATCCGACCCTAGTCGGTATACTCTCCAGTAGTCTTGTCACCCTCGCGTCCACACGAAAGTACAATAAAATCAATCAGGTTTAACGCGTTTTTATCGGCAATTGAACACGCATGTATCGAATGGTCTGAAAATAGCCGTGAAGTCACATCGCGAATTCATTGAACTTGTAGCTCTGATAAACAAGAAACGATGTTGCTTATAGCCGCAGGTGATAGAATTTCGCTGTCGCATAATTTTCGTTTTTTTCGCGCCGCAAACGAACTACCACGGAGGCAGGACCGTAGGAAGGGTAAGGCGAGCAAGGCGCCACGTTGCTGGGGGCGCCACGTCGAGTTACTGCCAACCGTGTAACCGTGGAAGTGGATGGTAGAGCACAAATATAGTATTTTTTAACGGATCGTGTTGCATCAAGTTCACAACGCTGTAAGAAAGACGTGCTTGCTTGGAATTCGTTTAGTACTCGCTGCACAATTTCCGGATGTTTTGTTAGTTGATTATTCGTTTTTCCTTGAATGATCAGAAAACTGAAAACTGAAATTAAAAAAAAAAGGTTTATAGAGAGGCACTTCAGTATACTTGCTTCTTTAAAGGATGCTTGCATCCGAAAAATGCGAAAATTAGTGAAATAAAACCGGTTTTTTATTTCGGTTAGATTAGTTATATACTAAAATGTTTATTTTTAGGTTGTTCTAGCGAAATAAATTACTCTCATCTCTTTATCACCTTATTTGAGGTTTTTTTGATCAGTTGACAAGCACAAATTAATACGGAATCCCATTAGTTCAATAAAAAAAAAACTTTTTTTTTTTTATTATTTGTTATGTTCATTGTCTTCAACTTTTTGAATACCTAGTACAGGTCTTATGTACACTGTAACTGTGTGCCCGAAGGCGCGCCGTGTTGCAAAAATGAATAGGCGTACTATACAAATCAAATCTCCGTGAGCTGCTGCTTATGAAATTAAAGCTCCAGGACAAAACACCAGAACGTCAAAAAACACATCACATGGCAGCGTAAATGTTACCACAAGGGATAGTAACATTTAAACGACACCAATTAGGTCTACGAAAAAAAGTATTGGTAGTAATAAATTTAAAAACAGTGTTAAATTTGTACTCATTCAAACGAAACTATAAATCCTTTGCTTGCAACACCATGACATACGTGTAAAACCGAAGATCGACATGTCGTTTTTACTAGAACTTGAATAAATGTTAGCAAGCCAAACTTTTCTTTTAACGTAATAGATTTCGATCCGTATTGTCTGGATGTAGCTCCTTTTACGAATATTATGTTTAGACCAACATAATACATTCACAAATCGACCACCGATTTGCCATCACCAATATCGGACTTACTCATGTGGTTACTTTCCAAGAAGTCCTGTATGTAACGCAGGCAAGCCAACCTAACGGCGTAACGAGAAAACTGGAGAGAGAAAAAATTCAGACCGCCGCTCGGAATACGCAGTTTGATTCTGCGTTCCAACTAAATGTTAGTCTGACGTCACAGACACCGCTTTGCTGCTCTCCGATTGGCTGCGACAGTGTTTTGTAACCTCACGTTATCCAAAAGAAGAAAGCTTTTCTCCCAAAAAAATTGCGGCTTGGTTCATCTTCTCTGTGTTTCTATCCAACGGTCTCAGTGACCATCCTACAAACAGACCTAAGGCGTTATTGACCTAATACAGTTGACTCAGGGAATGTGGCACTAAATTGAAGCGGCCATCTTTGTGCTACCGATTCGGAAATAGCGTAAGGTGCCGTTACGGAATCGAATTATCAAACTTAATTCCACTGATTCATGGAATGTGACAGTAAATTGAAGCCGCCATCTTTGTGCCAACGGTTCGGAAATATCGCAACCGATTCGTGACGTAGCCCTTGAGTTTCTTTTGCTCTCACTGCTAAAGCATTTTGCTAATATTACGGTTTATTTCCCCTGCAATTCAGCTGCATTTTCAATGTGGCATGTGTTAGATTCGTTTCGTGGGGTGCTAGACAAATCCACTCAGCAACAAAATAGGAGGAAGCTTGGCTGCGGAAATATGGTGGCCGATTTCTACGGATAAAAAATTTGATCACTAACTCTAACGAGGGGGTCCGACAAACCCTGAAATAGTGTACGAGACTGGCAAATCCGAACTAACTACAATAGATTTGCAGCTTTGCGTTGATTTGCAGGTATTTGCAGTGATTTTTCAGATTTGCAGGATTTGTACAAATTGTAGGGATTTGCGCGAATTTGCAAGATTTGTACAAATTGCCTGATTTGTATAGATTTGTACACTGAGATTTGAACAGATTTGCACAGAATTTCAAGATTTGTATGGATTTGAAAGATTTGTTCGGATTTGCAAGATTTCGCTTGGATTTGCGGATTTCATGACGATTTGCAGATTTCATTTCTATTTTCTGATTTGCAGTGATTTGTGTAGATTTGCAGATTTTACTGGATTTGAAAGTAGATTTGCAGATTTCCTGTTGATTTGCAACGATTTGCAGTTTTCACTTGGAATTTCAGATTTCAAGCAGATTGCAAGCAGAATTGCAGATTTCGTGTTGATTTGCACTGATTTGCTATGATTTGCAGGATTTACAGAGATTTGCGGATTTGCAGATTTCACTTGGATTTGCAGATTTCACAAAGATTTGCAAGTCCGAAATCAGAGAGCCTACGAGATTTCAGACCTTGTCGGACCCCTCGAACTGTAAACAAGGCCGGGTTTCTATTATTTCGGTGGATGTAACTGAAACCAGGAGTGGATGAACCCTTTGAAACCTTTTGAACTGAAACCACAAATGAACCTGCATGCAAAAATACAGCAATTAAGACACAGCCGTACAAATTTTTTCTTCAATGATTTGAGAGATAACGGCAGTCACATGGAGTTGGCAGTAGCCATTTTTTTTCATGCACGTTACGTAAACCACGTGCCACGGCTGCTTGCCGTGACGCGCTGATCACGTGATTGGGCTAGTCCACTCAGACGGCCAAAGATCCGCTATTCTCGCTCGCCACTGGCTAAGTCATGATGACATCACGGCAAACATTCGTGGCTCGTGGTTATAGCTTGCAGTACGTAAGTTTCCGGGAGGCTGTTGTTGCTCTTTCGGCCGCTAGCGCTAGTGACGAACACGTGACGTAGGCGTTTAGCAAACTGCTGCAAGCGCTGCACCATTGCGAGGAAAAGGAACGCGTCTAACGTCACTCTATTCTTTTCACCGTCTTCCTTTGATTTAATTCCGTTTACACGCATTGTTTAATGAGTTACTGGCTTATCACATTATTTCTTTGATTGGTGTGATTGGTGGAAATTAAGTTTCATTATTTACAGAGGTCTTATTGTTGCCGGCCACTTTGTGTGTCAGTGCTGTGAGAGAGGATTTCTTCGACCTCAATGCTTTTTATTTGTTGGGACCTGTTAAAATGTTTCAGCATGCAGAAACCTTTTTTTTCTTCAGATTTTTAACTTTAATATGTGTTTCGCAGCGTTAAGTATTGAACAAAACATCGTTTTTCAGGCCGAAAAAATCCGCTCTCACAGAGTTTGTCAGTACTCAGAGAATAGAAGATTGGTCAAAGTTCATGACTCAATTCCAATTTATTCATTACTGCATAGCTATGGGACTATAGGCACAAAGTAAGCTGACCTGTTCATCAGCAGAGATCCTTCTGCTGTAAAGGCAACACGCATCACGAAGCCAACACTTTGCGGTGCACCCTGCCGTTACGTGCGCTGCTACGCGCCCGTCCAATTGCCGCCAACACGGGAAATGGCCGAGCGCCAACAGCAATGTTCTGAGCGAGGCCAACTGTTCAACCCATGTATGAAGCGCTTTTGTGCACACGTTGCGATTCCAGCTAGAGTTCTGACGGATATCTTGTTCTGAAGGGTGTAAAAGCTGCCAGTTGGGCACGGATTCTCCAATTGTTGTTTGGGGGGTTGAACCAAACAGTTGAATTGGCAACTTTACCTAAATTGCGTCGTTAATGTTAGTACTGTAAGTATGGACAGTTACCGTACATTTCTTCAAAATCGGGCCTCATCTGGTTCCACCGGATCTGGCCATATCACCGGATTAACGGGTAACCAGGTCAAAAAAAGTGATTCGCTTCGATTCTGACTTACTTGTGTTCACATTTATGGCGAATAAACAATCTTTAATTCAAGAGGAATGACATCCCACAGAATGATTAATTGCTATCATCTCTGCAAAACTGAAAGTTTGCATGAAGTCGCTAGGAATGATTGTTTAGTATACTGCGAAAATATCAATCAACAAAAACTTACCGGGATTATCACCAATAATGACAACGAGGTTTTATTGAAGGTGGGGTCAGCGGTGACGGATGTGGGGACCACCCAAGTTTTTATGACCACACCGTAATCTCCTCTACCGTGAGGAATCACCAGAGAAAAATCTATTTGCAGGCTTTAGTAAAACGCCATAGCCACAAAACAACCAAATTACCACAGGAAGTAAGAGATGAAAACGTCGGGTGTGCGGAAATATTCCTTCATTCGTATAGCCAGTGATAAGCCAGAAAAAAAAAACATAACTTTATACTACTAGGAAACAATAAACAAATTAAGTTTGTGCAAACGATAAACAAGAGGCACTCTAAAATATGATATCGATGTCGGAGGTAATTTTTTGCTTGAATGTTGAAATATTGTGCCATACCCAAAGTTTTACGTAAATTGGGCTTTCCTGTCACCTGTCGATCGTTTTGGTAAATTTTGTGCAAATTAAAATTCGAAACGTGATTAGTTTTTAAAGCTTACTACGTGATGCTCGTTTTGAACTTTTTGTGCCACTCATGGCCCATTCCGAGCACATTCTTGTTGTGTGTAGGCGTATCACTTACTTACACACCACACCTTCACACAAAAACAAACAAACAAACAAACCTCATACGCACCCTTATTTTTTCACTTACTGATGACTTTTTTCCTTCGAAATTTTCACATTTAACAGTTTCCTAAAGCGTCCGTTCACGCACCAGAAGCAATGGCGCTCCTTAGCAATGGTTGGTGGTGGGGGGAAAGTAGGGATGGGTTGGTAACCGAAACCGAAACCGAATTTTCGGTTTTTATAGAAAACCGAAACCGATTTGGATTTTGTGTCGGTTTTTCGTACGGCGTTCGAAAAAACAAAAATTTATTTGTTCTTTTAAATAATTATCATTTTCTACGTATAAATGACAAGCTCCTAGTCATTAAAAAGAAAATAGTAGAGGAAAATGGTGCCCCATGGTCTATGACGCTGCTGAAAGAGAAAGCAGGAGTGAGTTAGAAGCTAGTAATACTACTGTTACGAGGAGAAAAAAACTAGAAATAGCTGGTTGGGGTGGAGGATGGCAAAAACCGATACCGAAACCGAAACCGCGGTTTTGTGGGCGTGAAAACCGAAACCGGAACCGAAGTCAAAAAAATGAAACCGATCCATCCCTATGGGAAAGAGCCGAAACCCACCAAGACCCGAAATCAGGAGAAATAATTTGTGTAAATAGACCAATAAGGTATTAATTGCAGTTGAAAAATTCAGAAAATTGGCTCTTTAAACGTTTCATAAGCGTTAAAATTCTTGAAATTGATGGGTTTTTTTTACAGGGGTCCGAGGAAATTAGCGCAGGTCCCCCCCCCCCCCCCCCATAAACTGCCTTCTCTTTAGACCCCCAACTGAATTTCTTGGACGCCATTTTGGATTTCAATTTCCTTTGCCCTACCCAAACAAATGGCAGGCTACACTACCAGGCAGAAGTACATGAAGAAGTAACTGTTTCAGCCAGGAGTATATAAACTTCCGTAGGAAAGAGTAGTAACGAACTTTAACAGGTTCAATGTATTCTATGGTTTGATTAAGTCCTGTGGTTATACCGATCGTAGTCAGTACATTGAAAATGTAGCTAAAGCTCGCTTCCTCCAGAACTTCTTAAGTAATTTCTTTTATTGCGTACAGTTGCTACATTTTTAGTTGTTAATTTATCCGCTAGAAACCACGGATCTATATCATAATTCCCAGCCCTTCCTCCACGATTAGAGGTCTAGTAAAACGGCTATCGATGAATTTGAATCCCGCATCGCATACATCTGAGAAAAGAAGAAGAATTCTAAGAAAGTCATAAAATCCAGAGAAAAACTTCTCCACAGCAACTATCAACCACCATCATAACCAGTTAATAATAAAACGGGCTCTCGAAGGTAACCACAAAAATTACAAGGAACCATCAAACCCTCAAACGGCAAACTTCTGAACAACTTTAAAGAATGCAACCACAACAAAGCCAAAATGGCCCCGGAAGGCTACAGCCTAACAGAGCCGAAAATCGATTCAACCTAGTAATTAACGGTGTTTAAAATGGTAAACAAACACGAGCGATAAATGTTAACTACAAGTTTCAACCATAATTTAAGGCAGAACTGTAACATATCCAGTTCAACTATACAACAAGAAGCTAAAAACGTTCTTCAAACTCCAAAGCAGAGAGTGGATAAACTGCAAGCACGCTTCAGCTCTTGACCCTCTAACCCATCACGACCCAATCTCCCACTGACCAAAGTCGACCCACTGCCTCACTAACCCAACTTACACCACTGATCTGATTTGACCCACTAATTCAACAACCTCATCCACTGATCTAACCTAACCAGAGACGTCAGGAAGGATAAAAGTTGGAGGGGTGTAAGCCAGAAATTTA
>JAHWFP010122575.1:10149-21263 GCA_023313725.1 Lithobius niger
CCCCCCCCCCCCCCCTTCCCACCGCCGCTGCCTTACAACCAGTGGTGTAGAGATAAACGAAATAATGTTTTAGTAATGGCTAGCAAACGAAGGGTCAGAGGGGGAACAGTAAGCTTCCAACAATCCGTAAGATATTTTTAGATTTTTAACTCCTTCAAAAAGTGTTGAGCATGAAGGTGATGAATTTTATTTCCTACCCTGCCTGCCCACGTTTGCCTTATAGGAATTTTAAGTTGGAAAGTAGGCTTACAGGGTGCTCTTTGGTTCCATTTTACTGATTGTTGGTTTTCCTGAGTAACAGTTTTGCTACATGCAGTCAAACCTATTTCTGTAGGACCGATTTCTGTGCGCCCACTTTGCTCTCCCCCCCCCCCCTCCCTCCTCCCACCCATTACTCCCAGTCGTGCAGTGCCAAATCAAATTAGTGCTGGACTTGGGCTATGGTTAGCAAACGAAAAGTTAGAAGAGGCGATTCTGAAAACATAAATAAATAAGAAAAAGACGCATTAGCCTGCTCCTGTCCAGAGGGGCGAGGGGGGGGGGGGGGGGGTTGGAAGAGGCACTGCAGCATTGTAACATTGTTCCGCGCTCACCCAGCTTACCGTTACTCTAAACTTACAAATAAAAATACAAATCCAAGTTGTTTTTATAGCCGACGAAAATATACATTACCTTATTTACACTAGCAGTTTCCCCTCAGAGCTCCCTCAGAGCTTGCTTGTTCCCCTAGAAGTTGAAGTTGCCTTCCCTGCCTGGCTCGTATTCTATCGCGCATGCGCCGGGCTCCTTATATATACCCTTGCGCAGCGGCGGATACCATCATTTTTCCTAGGGCACTCGCCGCGTGCGGTTGCTCTTGAGCTTGGTCCCCTGGATGCTATCCGCCATCCGCTTACCTTCAGTCCGCGGTGGTTACCGTCGTCCGCCATCCGCTGTACCTTATATCCCAGCGGCTATCTACAGTCCCATCGTCCTCTGTAGCTATCCGCTGGGGTTCGCCCAGCTATAGATCGTCTTGACCCGTCATCCTCCGTCCGTTGGGCCGTGTCCCTCTACAGGCCACCTTGGAATTCTCACTTCTACCGCCACGTCCTCACGGTCTCTTCCTTTCCTAGCCCTGCTTTCTTTGTGGATCCACAGAGCTACATCCGCCCTTGGTCGTCACGCCTCAGCCTGTTGCCTGCGACTACGATCCGCCGACATCCTCCGCCATGAATTGGTGCTATCCTTCATCCGCTTTCTCCGTTCCCCTGCCACAGGGTATCGACACATCCCCTACCCCCCAGCTACCGTCCTCGCATTGCCATCTTGCTCCGCGGGTCCACCTCTCTCAGGCCCCGGTACGACGCTCGGGGCGACTCCCTGTCCTGCCACCTACCATCCGCTATCCGCGACAACCTCCGACCGTCCCTTTTCCTGGTCTCTCCACGGCCTTTCCATCCGTTGCACAAAGGGGTGCTTTCCGACGGTTCAGAGGCCGGATCACTTCGTCGTTCTCGTCTCATCAATTCCGTCGTCCTATGCCTACAAATCCCTCGCCTCCGACCCCGCCTTTGCCATCTCCAGTTGTGTCCGTCCCACTGGGATCTCATCAACCGTTATCTCCAGCTTTCCAGCCGCCTCCTGACCTTCGCTTACCTAACCCTTTTCCCTCATTTCGACATCCGCCACCGGATTGGAGGGAGGCGTCCGCGGCTTCTTCATCACCAGCACGTGCTCTGTCTTGCACTGAATCGGTCTCTTCCGAAGATCTTTTTACCATCAGTGGCCCATCCTCTCCGGACTTTTTATCCCTTTCGCCACGACCTCGCACAATTCTCCGACACCGTCCTGTACATGTTCCCGGCATAATCCGCTTGCCGCCGCCTTATCTAGTCTACTCATTGGCCGCGTCTATCCTCACCTTGTCGATCTTCCTTTCGGATCTACCTTCTTGTACTCAGACATCTCGCCTCCATCCTCCCCTTCACAGGCTTAACCTCTTGTTCATTTAAAAAAAAAAAAACACAACATGCAACATCAAGAGTTGCGAAGACTGAGGTGAAAGAATTCAGGCTTCATGTACCGGCTCGGACACTGCTCTCCTGACAATGACTATTACAACCGCACATCCCCCTCCTCGGATTGTCCACGCATCAGCAACCTCGCACACTGTGATCCTACCATCCGCACATTCGATCCTCCCTACTGCGGCACTCCTCTGACTTACCCTCGTCCGCAGGATCCAGTGTTCAACGCTTTCGTCTTTCGCCGCCAGACGGCGCCACCCTTTCTCGCCGCCGCGCTGTGGTTTTCAAATTCAAACGGGTAGCGGTCTCTCATTGTCCCTTCTCGGATCCGGCTCTACCATGGCGGAATCGTGCACAGAGTATTCAGACTACACCCCTCCTCATTCTCCATCCTTGCGAAGAGGGAGAGGTAAAAAAGAAGATCCTGACGGAGCTGCATCGGGCAAAAATTGTGTAAAAGCCTGTCGTCCAGGTACGCATGAGAGTTGATTTTGCGACTGTGAAGATAACGTATTACTGGACTTAGAAATTACGTGAACACACGGGGAGCCGTGCTGAGCCTGAAGGTATCACCTAGAAATGGTAATTGTGGCCTCCGAGATGGACCGGAACACAGATGGGTGAAGTGGTGTGTGAAGATGTGTATCTTCGAAATCCACGGACACTGAACTGTCCCAGCTGGAGGAATTCCGGAATTGACGCGAGAGTCTCCATTGAAGTGGCATTTGTTCAGGAATGAGTTGAGCTTCCAAAGATTGGGGATCACCCGGATAGGGCTACAGAAGCCCTGAGTGTCAGGGCAAAGACGTTTGGCACCCTTCTCAAGCTGCTTAATAACTTCCGCCTCTAGTAGTTCGTGCTGGGGAAAGTCCTGTAGCCAAGGTGGTGGATCCCCAAGTCAGGGAGGGGTAAGAGATGAAGGGGAGAACGTAGCCACGTTTTATGATTGAGAGAACGAAGGTGTCCACCGTAATGTGATGGAATGCCGTTGCGTACATAATGCCGTAGCTGGCTCCCACTCATCGGTGAAGGGGAGTAGGGTTATCTCCGAAAAAGTTAACGCGTACAGACGGATTGTCGACCCAGTCCCCTAGGGACCCCTGTACCCCTATGAAAAGAGCATCTGCTGCGATTCTGGTAACGACTCATCCTGCCTCAATTGTTGTGCAAGCTCCGCGTTTCCTTGGTAAAATCTCCGTGGGTTACCCCCACCCGTTTTCTGATCTACTTGGTAGAGGGGAAGGGAGGCCACGGAGGGTGCTCAATGGGGCCCCGATGGAAGGTATTTTGTTTAGCTTTGCTGGGAGGGTGTCCTTGAGCTGCTGGTTTCAGAGCTCAAGGAGGTTTGACCGTATGACGCAGTTCCGGTGCTGAGGAGAGCAGTTGGCCGTCGAAAAGTGTGGAAAACGAGTCCACAGGAAGCAGGTGAAGAAGATCAATAACGTCTGTAGGGATGTTGGAAGCAGACTCGAGGTACACTGACACCGTATTCATCAAAGTCTGTAGGCTCCAGTTGAAAGAGTCCTTGTGAAAGGACTGCTCTTTTCATTATCTGAAGACAGCATGGTGTTAGTCCTGGTAGCCACTAGTTCGCCATATAAGTCCGTAAAGCCGCCATGGAGGCGGAGCATGCCAAGTCAGAGTGAGAGGCTGTCCGAAGTCTCCATGTGACCAAAGAACTCTTCGGCTGGGCGAAGGGGTGTCTTGATGATGGCAAGAGCCATAAGGCAAGAGTCCAGCTCCATGTGAGCATGTTCCGTAATATATTCGGCTTCAGGGACGGTACGAATCTTGTGCGTTGGGTATCCCCGCACCGTTTGCCTTAAAGAAAAAATTTCTCCTTTTGGGGTCATGAGGGGGGAGCGGCTAGTCCTTAGAGGTTCACGGTCACGCATCAACCTTTCAATATCCAAAAGTTGTCAAAAAGAGACTTGAGACAGAGGCAGGTGATGAGAGGCGAGGTGCACAGAATCTGTATTCCCAAACTTAATGCCGAATTAACGGCGGCAGCTCCTGACAAGTGTATTTAGCAAACTGTTCGAAGGAATAAAAGCATTGCCTGCCCGATAAATATTATCAGCATCAAGAGACCTGCAATAATTTTACACAGGTGGCTAGTCGAAGTGATCCGATAGTGGAAACCCCCAAGGGGGAGGGGTTAGTCATCGTCAACGTAAGAATATCGAATGAGCCACCAGAAAGGCGCAAGGCTTCATTGACGAATGGCAGGAACAAAGTGGTGTCGTACCGATCTGAATTATCCATAGAACGCAATGGAAAGGTAGCAGCATGGCGATCTGCCAAAATGGTGAATAGGTGATGCAACATTACATCTAAGTGTCGATGTGGCGATGGAACACAAATAAATAAATGCTCAATGAAGGATTAAATAAATTTCCACAATCGCTGTAAATTGTATAGAGGAAAGAGGAAATCAAGCCAAACCATGGCAACATAAATATAAAATTTAGAAATTCTTACATATGCCCATAAATGTTTGTAATTGACATATTAATAAACTGATAGACTAATTCTTGTGAGATACTGTGATTAAATACCTCTCCTGCGGCGAGTAGTTACCGATCTTTTTGGAGCACTCAATTGTTTGCTCCCTTAAACTCGCTCGTGCATGTGTTGGCAATAAGCTCCCTCACCACTTCATGGCTCGCGATCTTAATAATTAGCCAAAACTAGTGCTCACGAGTTTAATAGGAGTAAAAACTTTCGTGCTTCAAAAAATTATTGATAACTGTCCTTGCACTCGGGATATTACCTATGAAAATACCACCAGACCTTTCTGCTTCAGTAAAAAAGCACAGATTATGGCAGTGTATCTTACTATACACTATTCGAATTCCGAATTGAATGAATTGAATGCGAGTCGAATCCGGATTAGTTTGCTAGACCCCATTCGGAGTGCAAGAGAAAAACACGTCGAAAAGGGGTTAGTTCCTGGTTTCTGAACTGCTCTCAGACGTCATTCGTGTTTGGACCAACACTCATGCCGTGGCGCCACCAGCACAAAAAACCTTTAATTTTTTTAAAATTTTAAATAATAAGTACTGGCAGTCGTATGAACTCCCCTTGAAAATTAGTGCATATTTCCTTTGTTTACGTGAGGTGCATTTGAGTAAACAGTAAACGAAACACGATTGCCACCTGAAGATGGAATGTTGTTAATTTGGAATTCGACCCACATTTGCATCTGGAGCGCCCACTATAGTAAAATGATGCAAAGTGAAGCGTGTTCGATTCACCTATGAATGTGGATTCATTTAGCTCGGGTACGATCCACTTCACTTCGGATGTACCCACCCTGTTCGGAGCGCATTAACATTCAATCTGCATATATGCGGATTAAAGATATGCTCTGAACGGGGATTAATTAGACTCACATTAGGGAAATGACGTCACCTTCATTAATTGTGGATTTCTGCGTTAAAACGAAGCTGCTTTTGCTTCTCGTCAGGATCTG
Source organism: Lithobius niger (assembly GCA_023313725.1). Lineage (NCBI taxonomy): Eukaryota > Metazoa > Arthropoda > Chilopoda > Lithobiomorpha > Lithobiidae > Lithobius > Lithobius niger. The sequence continues at coordinate 15,634 of JAHWFP010122575.1, forward strand.
GAGTAGATGACGTCACTTTCGTGAATAGTCGGAATTTTACGCAAACACAAAGATGCTTCTGGTCAGGGTAGGTTTAACTGAATCAGCAGCATAAAAATGAGGTTTAGCCGTAATTAATACTTAATACCAACGCCGAAGCAAACAAAATTACAGGTTGGATGCTGAAAAGCGATATGGCTAGTATCGCTAAGCCAAATAGAGGATAACATTGTAAATTCTAAACATTATCAAATCTTAAACATTATTGGGGGACTAGTAGACTCGCAATTTTATGCTAAACATTGACTGGTTATACTTCGTAAATAAAATCCTATGTCTTTATCTACCCCAAAACAAACCTGGTTAGGGATTCCCGCCAAGCTTTCGGCTATGTGAAGTCGTGATATCAAACGTCAAGCTCTTTCGCCAAGCTAATCCTAGCGAGTTCGAAGGTTAAATGAAATATATGAAAACTACCAAACTACCTTAGCTGTAAAGACACAACGTGTCTAGTGGTCGCCATGCTTTACGTATTTTATCTGGATGTGTGTTATCTTTTGTCATCTCGGCAGGCGACAAACTAGCGTGTGTCTTGATCTTGTAAGAATTGTTTTGTGGCAAGTAAACCAAAACTCTCACACCGAATGTCACTCGTGCTTTTGTGAAATCTATAATTCGTGTTTTTAGCAGTTAAATCCTTTCCAGCAAATTCACCTTGTCCTTCGGTCTTGGGAAATTAAATCTGGAAAGGAGTTTCGTGCAAAAAAACATAAATTATAGAAGCGCAATCAGAGTATTACGATTAAAAATTAGATTCACTATCTGGTAATTGGTCTAAGGACAGCATGTGCTTGGTGTGTCCCGTTGCCGTGCGTGACTTTTACCCGGATTGCAGAAGATACCACCCCTGAGCTACACCTGCATATCTCAGGGGGGCTTTAAGGTTTGTATGCAATGGTCATTGTAGTATATAACAGATGGCTCTGCTGCGAGAATGAGAAGATGATTCCCACGCGAATGGTGAGTTGATGATTAATGGTGTTAATAATGTGGGTTACCTTAGTCTAACTTTTATTTCAGATATAACCCCCCGAGCGCTTTTGTGAAATCGATAATCTGTAAAAAAAAAAAAAAAAAAAAAAGCGCGAGTGGAATTTTGTGTGAGAGTATTTGTTTCTTTCTGCAAAACGATTCTCCGAAGTAATTTCGATTTACGGCTTCGATTTTCCATTTACCAAGTAATATCGATTTACGATATTAAGTTTCACGATGCTTTCCTCTATTTGGCGCAGTGATACTAGCCCCCATCGCATTTTGTCATCCTACCTGTAATTTTTTCTGTTTCAAGCATTAAACCTCATTTTTATGCCGCTGATAAAGTTAAAACGCAAAACTACGAATTCTGACGAGAAACACCTTCGTGTTTCCATAAATATTCGACAATTCGCTAAGGTGACGTCGTTGCCCTAAAAAATATGGACGTAACAACAAACCGCTTTCTCTGAGTTATTTATAGATCTGTGATCTGTTTGTCGGTGACCATTCATTGATGAGTAAAGCTTTGATTTCTATAATTACTGCGTGGAATGATGTGATCTTTTCAGCATTTCGAAGTCGTGGTTGTTTGAGTGTTAAGTCGAGTATGGTGCTAGTTTTGCGGAAAGAAAACAAAAATTCTTGGCTGTAATATCGACAATGTTTTTAGTTTCAGCCCTGCACTCTGTTCCAGAATTACAAACGCAGAGTAAGTAAGTTTTTTTTTTCACTTCTGTCTTATCTAAAACCATCAAGGTTCTTCGAACACTGTATCGTATCTGACAATTTTATACGAAAAGAAGATTTGTTTCTGTGAATCGTCGAAAGCACCGCACAGTGAACGCTGAAACGGCAGCACTTAAGCCATGCAGAGAAGCCAGCGAATACCTAAGAGTGGGTTATCGTTCTGACTGGTCTCCTAATACAAGAATACAATTATTAAACTAAACAAGAATTGGTTTGACGTCTAAGGTACGGACGGTTTAACTTAAACTGGATCGTGGGAAAATCCAAAAGGATGAATAATTTTTTTTCTGTAAAGCTTATAAGGGAAACTCAAGCAAATGAAAAAAAGTCTTGTATAAGTGGCGTTTTAAATTCTCAAATACAAAAAGAGAACAATAATAAAGACGAGGTTAGGGTGCGTGTGTTCAACAACTCGCCTTTGCATTCTCGCAGCTAGAATTTGACCACGACGGCAAAGATGTGGTCATGATAAAAACGTTACCTGAATTAGTTGAATTCGACGTCGTTTGAGTCAATACTTCCCAGTCTATAATCCGTGAAAATAAGATAAAGAATTCCTCATGACGAAACAGTTTTCCCAGTTGCTTCTCAACAACTCACAATGCGAGCTGGCTGAGCTAAAACCGCCACCATGATGATATTTCAGATGAGGGCTCGTTTATGCAACGACTAATTTCTCGCTTACTAGCTTTCACTTGGTTAATACTAAATCTGCTGGCTGCTTCTCGCCTTTACCGAACAATGTGGCTTTCAAGTTGTTTATACGTTGTAACCATGGCAACAACGCGGACGCAAATCTAATCATGCGAAGCATGCCACATGAATGCGTCGACTTATGGCAACTAGAAAAAAATTTTTACAGCTGTACAAGACGACGGACAGATTTCTGAATGCCGGTATTCGATAAGTTGTCTTCGATTCGACAACTCCGAAATGGACGCCATGTTGGATTTTGAATTCTCGCTGCGAGTAGCTATTTATGCTGCCGTCGTTTGATCACTGCTAGCTGTTTTTTTTCAACGAGAATAGCAAATTTTGGAAATAGCGTGAAATGGCAACAATGTTGTACTAATGTTTAAAATGACTGTTGCATTTTGTTCTTTATCCGTGTTGTTATTTATAATACATTTAATTTGTTGCCTATTACCGCATTCATATAACAGAAACGGGAAATTAATCGTAAATAAATAACGGTTGCCTAGAAAATAGCGTTCGGCGAGCGAGAAGGTCTTGTTGCGTAAATGCGCCCTGTTTTCTAGCTTCGAGCTGCGAGAAAGCAAAATGGAGTTGTAAACGCACCCTTATGGCTGCCACCTTATCAAGCATTACAGCTTCCAGCTTGGCGAATTTTTGTACTAAAAAATACCATCTGTAAAAGGAACTTTGAAAAGTCATGGTTCCCATGTGATGATGGCTCAGCGTGGAAATTGATGTAAGACGTTAGGTAACGATCCAATTTTAGATTTCAATAGGCCGGCTGCAAACAAAAGAAGTGAGCGAAATCTGATTCGCCGGTTGATGTAAAATCAGTTGGCTCTTGATCGTCAAAGCAAAGCAATTTTAAATAGTTAGCGCCATTCACAATCATATTTTGTTAGAACAATCAATACCAAACTGAAAAAAAGTAGCCTTTTCATCATTCGCGACGATTGAAGTCCAGCAAAACTAAAACAATTAATATTCCGTTCCTATTCAATATTTTTTGACCAATCGTGGCCAGATAGTAGATAAGTATGGAAAGTAGATTTTTACCAAAAATTATGCAATTCTGTGCAAGAGGAAAAGTAGGGAGCCACACAAAAATGTGAAAAACTGTTCACCTGTTGTTTTTCTTCTTGTCTGCCACCGTTTGAAGAAAAAAAACAACTGCACCGACGTAAAATCTGAAACAGAAATGTCCTTGGCCATCATCCTCAGAGAGACCACTTTTTCAGTTGGTCAGCCATTCCGGAGTTACGAGACCCTGAACGATTATTTTTATTGTTTTACATTGTTTTAACTATTGTAATTCTAGGGAACAATGCCAGTTAGGAAACGTCAGGTCCATTTTTCGTGCACGTGGTATGTCTTTGCGAAACACTTTGTTTATTTAAATAAAAAAAATCATCAAGTTTTATCCGTGTACTGTACTTTTTTCTACAAGTAGAAACTTCAATCATATAAATCTATTTTTTTATGGCACACTTAACGTTTTTGCTTGTAATTCTACCTTAAACGAATATGATTTATCTAATTTACCTTAACATTCATGGAATAAGTGATTAAGCAGGTCTAAGTACACCATTCTGGTTTTGAGTTATGCTAACTAGTTTCGACTTTAATGCGCTATCCATCTTCTTTATGTACCAAATTCGAAATTTTTAATTTTTTTTGTAAGTTATATAAAATACTGTATGCAGTGGTTTTTATATTTTTCCCTACCACAAAATAGGATCAATAAGAACTGGCGGCTGAATAGGAATATCCCCTCCAGTGAATTGTCATGCGAATTGTATTTCTTAACTTGAACTTAATTGTTAACAATGTCAAAGTGTCTCAGTGGGCATTACACTCTTACACAGGGTTACAACTAAGGTACATGTTTTTAAGTACGTTTAAGATGAGAATACGAGTTTTTGTTCTTTGTAACACCATCAAAGAAAGTTAAAGTTAATCGAAACCGAACCGGGTCAGTTTTCAACAAATTAAAGGAGGCTCGGTACGCAGTGTAAGAGCAGGTTATGCTTACCGTGATTCTTATTTAAAACTCGCATAAATTAATTTTGTTAGGAACTTAAATTGAAGATGGTAAAAATGTAGCAAATTGCAAGGTACAGTAAATTAGAAATTCAAGACGCCGTCAACATGTATCTCGGAAAAGAAGAAAAAATTCACTGTTTTATTAGTATCTCTTAACAAATTTTTATTCATGTTAATAACGATAATAATTGTAGATTCCTTTCAAATTAAAAGATGTGATATAACGTTAATGGATTGCCAGTGATAACAGTTAGTCTATTGAACTAGCAGTAACCACCTGACTCGTACTAACCATACCAGGTTCGCTTTTAATGCTGACATAATCGATGCTGGTGGGTTGCTTGTTCGAAGAATGTGTGTCTGGTTTTTCGTACACTGGACCACTAGCCTGAATGTTGGTCGTACGACGTTGTTTTGAGTATTAAACAGCTTACAATAAAAACGGTACATCTTCTTTATACGCTTAAAGCTTACCAGATAAGTAGGACTGGATACATATAGTAAGCACTGATCCCGTATATACCGTCGTTATGTTCGTCGGTAGCGAAGCTGATAACGAAAACAATAAAATAGTGATTCCGTGGTCCTTCATTCTCAATTTAATAACATCTGTCGATAATTTTTTTAACTTCTTTTTCAAATGTTGCCACGTAAGTAGCTGTTATTGTCTGACTGGCAGAAAGCAATACACGCTCAATCTAAGATGCGTCAGCATAAAATCGCAATATTTGTTCTTCTTAGCCATATTATAGATGCATAAAAACTTTCCTTGTGTGAGGGGGGAAACCAAATGTGTGTTGTACGTGTTCGAAATGTATTAGTTTGGGGGTTGACGGTTGGCGGTACGTTTTTGGAATATCATTCTATCTCTGACTGTTGTGATGCCAGATCCTGCATCTCGAGAAAACCACAGGAGAATAAACGAGTCAGAAAACCAAATGGGCTTGATAAGTGATAAATGAATACAGATGTAAAGCTATTTCCGTTGCCTTTTGGAATGAAATGTCAACGGAAATAAGTTTGCATCTGTATGTATAAGATCATAGGAGGGGTTCGTGCTCATGTTAATGTAAAAGAACTTCCAATGAAAATTCGGCCTATGCTCTTCATCTAAGTGACGTTCAATTTAG
>JAHWFP010122579.1:3275-40116 GCA_023313725.1 Lithobius niger
CAAGTCAAACTACCACCTAAAAATGTCCACACTCACCTTCCATTCTCTGAATTTTTGCCTTCACAGACATGATGGTTTCGAAGGGAGACACCCGTAATTCAAAAGCCGTCCCAGTCAGTGTCTCAACATACAATTCCATGGCACACGGATCGGAAGATTCCGTCTCAGGAAGGGGTACCTCCCGACACTGCATTTCATGAGGAATATCTTCCAGTTTCGACGCCGAATAACACTTTTTGAGTTTCGCTTTAGCCTCCTCTTTTTCCTTCCTTCCTCTTGTCCCGACCTTGGTTATCTCCCCCAAAAAAGGTCTGATTAAGGACAGAGGCGGAGCCCGTAACGTTTCCCCAAGGTTAAAGTCATAGATATGAGTCAGTTGTAAAAACAACACACAGCCACTTTTTCCCCGAACAAAGCACCTCTAAGCGTCACTCACGTAGTAGCTTGCTGTTACCGCGACACACAACAGTTAGGCTTAAATCAGCTGATCATGGCAACTTCCGGTTTGGGTGCTGGTTGTTTTTGGTTTTTGGGTGTGATTAATTTCCTAAAATCTGGCCATCCAACTCTAATCATTGGTTATTACTGACCGGCGGCACTTGAAAATGATCATTTCTAACGTCAAAGTCTGCGGAAATTGCAGCATCCCTCACGTCCTGGTTGGTCTACAGGTCGGTCCCCGTGATTCCTTGATATAGGCCGCCTTGTATATCTCAATCCAGGGACGCCTTTTCTTTTCCCCTCTTCCTCGATTTTTTTCCCGATTTCAAGGCTTGAGAGGTCTGGATGTACGTTTTGGCCGCAAGGGCCAGATGCCCGGATGTTACGTTGCTATGACAATGGTCACGTGGTCTAGTAAACAAACAACCGGAATACAGACAGGAGGCAGGTTGCGTAGAGGTGTGCGCTGCTACGCCACGCAACGGCGATGCATGTTACATTCGAATGCAGCTTGCGCCGACTGACGTCAGGTTGCTTCCATGGCGCGCCGTCGCCTTCAATAATTCTGCCGCCATTGTTTTTTTTTTAACAATTGCAGTACAAAGTATCGTTAAAAAAAATTGAAATGCAAATAATAAGGAGCCAACAAATAACCAAATGTTCTTAATAGCAACTGTAGTGTATGTCACAGGGGCTTGTCACAAAATACGCGTAGCGTAGCGGAGCGGTTGGTGTTTTGTTTTTTTGGGGGGTGGGGGGTTGCCCCGCTACGCGTATTTTGTGACAAGCCCCTGTGGTGTATGTCATAGCTTAGACTATCTCAAGTGGCCTTAAGTGTAACTACCCTTATCACCCACTAGGTGGCTACTAGGTGGTACATTTGTGCATGCATTATCGGTACCTTCCTAAACAACCAAAGAGAGCGAACCAAACGCACGACTGTTGGTGACAGTTTGGCTCATTCCCTGCTAAAAGCCGTGTTGATGCGGCTTGATTGACGTCACCATCGTCAGCGATGAATCTGTTTCCGGCAGAATTATTACCTCGCGCATATGCTCAAACCTCAACCGCAGCAGAGCCCCCTTTCTTAGGGGGCTCTGACCGCAGCAAACCACCTCCCTGAGATGGTTCGCAATTTGTCATTACTCTCGCCTGGTCACATCTATTAGCCAATCTTGATCAAATCCATTAGCCAGGTCTGGTCGCGGTGAAGATACGACCAAAAGTTTATGAAACCTCTTTTGATATGACGTATCGTATAATCTGCTGAGCTTGTTGAGCAATGTTGTAGTTTAGGAAGGTACTGAACGGCTGACGCAAAATCACTGCGCACGCGCGACGTCAAATTTGGAGCCAAACTGTCTATAACAGTGGTGCGTTCTGTTCGCTGCTTTAGGAAGGTACTGTTGGTTTCTGCCTCTACGGATATCTTCATGCTGTGTTCGGGCTAGGTGGAACCGTAATGCTCAAACTGGACAGAGAAGGCGTTCTGATTCGTTGCCTTCGAGGTTGGAAAGGGCTGGAAACGTGATTGGTTTTGATGGTTTCTGTGTTTTTGCTCTGAAGGATGCCATACTTTTTCCCCTTCTTTTGTGTGTGTCCTACACTCTGTACACATCGTCGTAATGCTGTCGGTGCTACAATTTATTGAAATTTAAATACAGGCGCACCGATTTACGTTGTCGCTGCCGCGAATATTGATATTCGCCGCCGTCATGAATTTTTATGCGAGCACACACACCCACCTCGATATCAGAGCGAAAGCGTGCGTCGGTCGTGTGCGCCACCGCTGGCCAAATATCAAACTTCCTGTGGTTTTCCAAAGCCGGCTGTGACAGAAATCACCGGTTCTCTTCAGTTACGACCTTTGCAATGCACCTTAGAAGAAGGAAAATAGTAGTAAACAAAGAATAAATTGAATAAGGGTTAACGAAGCAAACAGTCTGCATTAAAGACCGATCTTGTCAGAATATAAGATACATTAACCTGAGAAAGAACTAAAACTGTTTTTCTTATTTCTTTTTGCTTCTATTGTGGATGCTAAGAAGCAGTTATTTCTCCTCCTTCGTGACAATTAGCTCACCAATGAGAAATGTTGATAGGCTAGAACCAGTAAACCGGGCCTTGCCACGGTTCGCCCTGATAGCACAGTGGTGAGAGTGTCAAGCCGAGTATAAGAAGTCGTGGTTCGCGTCCCAGTAGGGACAGTTATCTTTTCCTTCTTTCTCTGATTAATGTATCTTGTAAGCGATATTATAGTTCCAATCTCATGTGGCCTTGCACTACACAACGTAGCTGTGAACTCTATTCGCCAGATGTCACCCGTCACTACCAGAAAACGAAACTGAACACCGGAGTCCGCAGTGGTGTTGTTCCTCGATGGAGTATTGAGCGCCACTTCGAAGCAAGAAAGTGTGATCGGTAGTGAGCGAGCTGTGTAATAATAAAATAATGGTATAGTACGTTGATCATCTGCTGTAATTATATGGAAAAGCAGAATAAAACGGAGGGAATTACATTTCATGAGTAAATTATTTCAGCCCGACTTCAGTAAATACAGCACAAAAAAAGGACAAAATCCTTTTTCATCGGGCGTGGTTTCCCCACTCCCCACGTGTTTCTTTCTCTTCGTGTGTCACTTTCCGGACCGCGGGCCCCCACAGTTAGCTATTCGGCCCTGGTGATGCAACTAAGGAATGAATTTTAAGGATGCTAAATCGTGGCTTTTTTTTTGTTTTTACTACTGATTTTATTTTTATAATGTGGTAGGACTTATATGTGGTACGGAAAAGTAGCATCTAGACACACGCTAGTGTGTCGCGCCAAGTTAGGCAACAATCATCACAACAAACATACATCAATTCAATTGTCGAGGTTGTAAACCATTGTAGCGCGGCGCCATAGCGTCAGTGTCTTGTATCTTGAAGCATAGTTAGGCATATTTCAGGTACTTGAGGAAAAATAATAATGCGATACAAAAGCTTAAATTTTGTTGAAGTCAAGAGCAATGACCCACCTGACAAAAATTAACTCGTGTAGGAATGCCAGCTAAGCCGCTTTCAATCAAAATCTTACCCTCAATAACATTGTAAATGCGTTAGAAGTTACTAGCTAGCTACTAGCTCAAAAATCTTAAGACTAATGCGGTAAAAATTAAAATTAATTATTCCAATAGATCGCCGAAGTAAAATTATAAGACACTAGCCTACAAAATTGTAAATCGTGATGTTAAAATACGAGAATCATTCCGGTTTGTGACAAAATCTTTAACTTGATGCTGTTTCATGTACTATTTCCAAAGCCAACCGAGACACCAGCTACGTTCCTCGCTACAAGGAACGCAGCTACCACCCCCGCCGAGCTTGAAGCTGGTAAATTCGTGGATTGCGATCTACGCGTGGCCGTTATAAGGCAGGACGGGTGTCCATTTAATTTGATTTTATAGCCAGTGGGGATACACACTACAAACACGGAAAAAAACTAAGTCCCAATGGGGACATATGGGACTTCCTAATGGGGAAGAGGCAAGAGTAGGAAAAAAACAGCATCTGGAGTTTCGAAAAGGGCCATTTTGGGTAAGGGGGGGGGGGCCCAATGTGCGTACGCCCTTGAACTCACCCCTAATTAGTAATGAACCCTTGGACGAAACAACGGGAGCAGTACGGTTCCCCGACAGTACGTTTTACAGACTACAGCTTCCCGACAGTGATGTTTGCCCGATAGTGATGTTTGCCCGACAGTGATGTATAAGAAAAAACTGCACCGCACTAAAAAAAAAGTAAAACTCTTTTTTTGTATTTTCAGTAAGCCTCTCTTTTACATTTTTCACCTTGCACACCCCTGCATGCCTTCCCTAGTCTTTTCATATACCCCCCCCCCCCCGGCACACCATTCTTTCCCCAGCTCGTCTGTTTCCCTTTCTTATCCCCAGCTTGGGTGTGTTTTTGTTTACTGCCTTTCATTTCACTCGCCCCATCGGCTTCTCCTCTTCCCCCTTACATTAATTAACAAAAATAGCCTTGTTAACTGTTTCCATTATAAACATTTTTTGTTGAGTTTTACAATTTTTAAAAGTAACACCTTTGCTTCTGCGTTTTACAGCTTTGTTCCAATTTTTAACACAAATATCAGTTGTTTACATTATTAACAATTTCACAGCAAAAAAACCCTTTTAATTAAAAAATTTTTTTATCTTCCTCTTCAACGTTCTATATCTGCTTTGTAAACAGCACTGAGCAAAAATATCATCTTTGTTAACTATTTGCATTATTAAAATTGTATAGGGTGGTATGTGTTTTGTATATTTCCAGTAAATAACGTGTCGGGCAACTTGCCAGTCGGGCAAACAACACCGTCGGGCAACAAACCTGTCGGGGAAACATCACTGTCGGGCAACTCACTTGTCGGCAAACATCACTGCCGGCAACTCACCTGTCGGGCAACAGACCTGTCTGGAAACTGAAGTCGGGCAACCGAGTGTCGGGCAACAGTACCAGACCCGAAACAACTGCATAAAGTGGCAAAAAACAAATGCTGGGAGTCATTGTGCTACATTAAGGGATCACACTACTGCGGGAACTCTTTATCGCGTACCAAACAGACAAACACACACACAGACAAACAGATGCGAAATTCAAATACAGCCGAGTATTCAACTTCGCTCGCTTTCCTACCTCGGCCAATAAATCCTCAACGGATTTTTGAAAGTTATAGACCATCATCTAGGAGGCGCCACAGCCAACACAAACAATTTAAAATAAACTTCGAAAATAAACCTGTGGCACATAATATTTGAAATGTATTACAGAAATATCAACGTTCCTTTTTATTCCGTTTGACAGCCTTGTGAAGATAATTAAGGCATACTCTTTGAGCAACCGATTTCGATATTGTTGATCGATTTTAAATAAAAAATCGAAACAACGCTTCACACAAAGGCTTTCCTTGTTGTCTAAGCAAATGGCGTGTCGTCTGCTATTAATCGGTCAAGACCAATGATCTAAGTTGTGTCCCTAATCATTTAAGAGTTGATTCTTAGGAACGTAGTCAGTGAGAATTGAGAACTGAATTGTGAGCTTGAAAGAAAGTAAGAAAATAATTTCATCAAATGAAGAAACTACGAGGAAACAAGCCAACAGAGGACGATGAAGCAACAACCAGCCAAGCCGACGTAAACGATCCGGTAAATTAATTAGCACCTTAGTCAGATATCTAGCTGTTTTTACTTTTTTTTTTCCAGATAAATTGAACATAAACTGCGGTTAGGTGTGTTACGTTTTGTTGGTTGGATCATGGGACCCCCCCCCCGCATCTCATGGTTAGATGTGGTGTTTGTGATCAGGTTAGGTTGAGTCAGTTTGAATGGCGAAGGTGCTAAGTAAGATCGCATATTGCCTCTTCCTATGGTACGCGGAGCCTTGGCCTAGTTGCTGATACTGTTACATCTGAACGTTCTAAGCTCCCCAAGTATTGTCAAGAGAGAATCCCCCGCAGCCTTTGCTTATTTGGATATTCCATTGGATTCGAAATGCATTCTTCAACAAGCATGTTATATATCAAGGAATGGCGTTTTCACGAACTTCTTTCTTGGATGGCGTGGGTCTTTTTTTTTTTGGGGGGGGGGGGGGAGTTTAACAAAGGTGTTGAAAATGCAAGTAAGAGGAGGGAGAAAGAAAGCGAAGGGGATTTGTGTTTGAAAGGAAAGTTAACCAGTTCACCGGGGAGGAGTAAAAAAGAAGGCTACCTAAGGGGCGCCAAAAGTGTGGCAGCCAAAGGGCTCCTGTGCCGTGACACAATGGCAATATGGCCAGTCCGAGCCTAGGCCCCTTTGCAACTACTAGCGGAGCTGAGAAGTAGCCCACCCTACGTCTCGCCTTCCTTTCCTCTTCATCCACCGTTCCAGCAACATTTTTTTTGTCCCCCTCCCCCCTCCCATCAAGCCCATTCAATTCTTTACGATCCACCAGCCTCACACTATTCACTATTCACACATTCACCCTCTCCCCGTCCCCCAATGTAATAATCCTCCTGGTGTTTGCGAGATCCTTACACTCCATTAGCACATGTTCGAGGTTCTCCTCCCCCTTCCCACACAGTGACAATTGATGTCTATTTCTTCAGTACATATTTTGCTCTCCATCTCCTTTGTTTCCAGAGCCCCTGTCCTATCCCTGAACATCAACATGCTCTCCCAGTCCCCTTCGTGACATTCCTCCCAACTTACCTTCTTTTTCCCCTCTCTCTATAATCTCGTTGAGATTTCCCTTTCCATGGCTTTTAACCATAAATCTGTTTCTAGTTCTCTTACTACCTTCTTAACAGGGGTGACGCCACAGGGCGGGCAGGGGGATGCGAGAGGCGCCCCCCCCCCTGAATCGGGAAGCCTTCCCCCCCCCTGTCGGGGAGTAACCGAGATTGTCGTCGGGGAACAGCCGGAAGACGAAATCTACATGACGACATAAAATTCGTAAAAATTTCGGGGAAAAAGGTCAAAATACAGTTGCCGTTTTGTTTGCCAGTAATCCTACTGTTGCTACCTCATCACCTCCATGATAATCTAATCTAATTTTTTTTTAATTTAAATTCACCAGTTAATTTAATTTGTAAATAAAATATATTAAGAAAAAAAAAGAATTTTGGTCACAATTAGGTTTTTACGATCTCTCCTGCTAAAGAATTTTTACGAAAAACATCCAAAATTTGCTGAACAACGTGGTGCAAACGTGTCTCGGGAAGCCGAAAATAGGCCCTCAAGTAACGTAAAATGCATCGGCTTCCGGGGCTCTGCCCCGGACCCCGCTGGGGGAGCTTACAGATCCCCAATCTGGTTTCGTTGGACCCCTGCTAAAGTGGATCATATTTCAATAAAAAGAATGTTTATTTTCTTTGCCCCCCTGTCGGGGAATCATTGCCCCCCCCCCCAATCTGGAGTTGACTGGCGCCAATACTGCTTCTTAAGTCTTAGCCTATGCATTCCACTGTTTATAATTCGTTATAATGCAGAGGCATTAGTAGCCGCAACTACTGCCAAGGCCTCGCGTAAAGGTTGAAGAGGTAAGATACGATACCTCGTTTATTTTCTAAGATGTGATAAACTGATAATACTGACTTACTTCCATTTTATTTGCTCGGCAAAACTTTGATCGTTGAAGTCTTATTTATTTTATTAGGCAGGTTCGTCTCACCCACTCCCTATCTCCCCCCTCCCCTCTAGTTTCTTAACCTGCTATTGATCTTCTACTTCATGAGTGAAAGTTAGGTGCAAATCGGGGTGGGGGGGGGGGTATGACAATTCAACAAGGGGAACTATGTTAGCTTCTTCGGTGGGGTCTGTGAGCCTGATAGCTGGTGCATTTTTTACAGAACTATCGAATGTTTATGAATATGGAAAAAAAAACCAACAGTAAGCAGAAAGAGCTTTTCACCAGGGTACGCACGAAGCTACTTGTTTTTGTAACTGTAGGGGGCGATAATGGAAGGGAACACGGTATCCAGTCTATGTTGAACTGCAGAACCGATGTTGCTTCGATGGTATGTTGAGACAGTTTGCTCCAGGTGTTAACCAAACGGACAGGAAGTGTGTATTAAACTGTTCTCATTACTCATTCTACTACTGCTTGTTAGAAAGTTTAAACAAAGTTGAGGAAATTGTGTTTTTCGCCAGCAATTGAGCGTTAAAGTAGCGTTCAACAGGCTCTGGTCCTTGTTAATATCATCATTTTGAACTATAAAACTTGAAAATTGGTTCATTGGTTCGCTCTCTTGATGAGAACAGAATTGTCCTAACAAGAATACTGTCATCACCTTAAATAACTGCTATAAGAGAGTGGGCCTTTTTAATACGTACGTTTTAAGCTATAAAAGTTATAAAAAAAAAAGCGGTTCACTGGTTCAATCTCCAGGTGAGAGAAAAAGTCCCAACAACAACAAGAAGAATATTTTAGTCAAATAGCGTTCAAAAGCCATGGTTCTTGTTAATTCCTACATTCTAAGCTATAAAAATTGAAAATCGAGTCACTGGGTTGACATCTATGTGAAAGCAAAATTTCCCCAACAAAAATAAGTAGTCACATTAGTAGTGTAGCTATGTACATGCCTGCAACAGCACCAAGTCACGACCCAAGCATACCAGTCCAAATGGCCTAGAACGGTACACCGCGGCGTGACGTCACGACCCATGATGGCGGCGCCCATAGGATGTTGGTATAGGCTCAGTTTCGGTTTAGGACAGAATTAAAAAACAAAGGTATATATAATAGTATGGTGGAATGTATACACACTTTTAAAACATAAAAAACAAAAACGACTGGGCACTCTTGACTCCCCTAAAAAAAACCATTCATGTACTCCTGGCAAAAAAAGTTGTTTTATAGGTGAATAAGTCAAAACATGTAGTTACATAGTGAAATGTGTCTAGACATGTAAGATCCTGCTACAAAATTGCATAGTATTTATGTTTTATTTGGTAGGTTCAGTAAAAGGAAATATAATGAAGATTGAGGTGTAACAAGAAATAAACATGCTAGGTTAATCTGAATTGAAATACTATATAAAACTAAAAACTGAAAAGGGGAAGAAAATGAACAAACGATTAAATTGATTCACGCCAATTTTATTTACAAGTAATGTACAAAACTATTTCCAAGACAATTAAAGGTACCTATTTGGTTGCATAATGACCATATGGTAATGTCTTCGAATTACAATCCAAAACAAAGCGTTTGTTATCAAGACAAGCTAGTCCAACCTTATTTTGAATTACTGTAAGCAATTCATGCTGGTAGCGGCCATACAAAGGGCATTCAATGTATATACAGAATAATAATACTAAGATAATGTCATAATAACATTGGCTAAATCATATTTACAATTGACAAGATAGGCTAATCTTTATTTACAAAAGCATCCAATGTGTATACAGAAATAAAGTCTATCTGCGAGAATAATGATAGTAAGGCAACGTTCTGTCGCCGTTAGGTAAAATATGACGGTTCGTGTCAAAACAAGACAGACCGACCTTCTTTTGTAGGACAGTAAAAAATTCGTGTTTCAAACTTCTAATCGATGTCTGTTCGTAGGAAAAGGTGTCGTGTTGGTGTAAACAAGATAAGTAATCATCATACGTCACATCTTTTAATACATTCTTTTGTATACCTTTACCGACCCGTTTTACTGACCCTCCACATTGAAATGAATACAATTTTGACCGTAAGCCAACAAATTTTGAAATAGGCTTTCCACCTGTCTCGTCAGTAAAAGTACCTAGTTTCTTCTTGTTAAGCTCACTGTACAAAAAATGATCTTTGGGGTAATTACTGGTGTCGAATAGATGTGACGAGAGTTCCATATCTGCGTAGATGTCGGGCGTTTCTACTTTATACATCAAACTATCTGTATCTGTCAGTAAAAGATGACACGTGTCACCGTACCTTTCCTTCATAAAATCTAGGTGAAAACCTAGCATCACCAGCTTGGATTGTTCCAACCTGCTAAACCCAATATGGATTAATTTGTTGAGAAGTACACGTATTTTGTGTAGTTTGAATAAAACCAGCTCGGGACTCAGTATGTCGAAATAATCCAAGGATGGAGCATTCATCAACCTCAAGGCCTTAGCCTCGTTGGTAGTTAGATTAATGTTGTTTTCTCACCTGTTCCATCGATTTTCCAAAGACCGAATTTGAAAAAAATTTGTACAGGTTTTTTTCCAAACTCCGTCGTAGCAGCCTTCTTCTTGTCAGTATTGAAATCTATATAGGGTTTAAGCCACGCTCGTTCAGTAAACTTGATGCCTTTCATAATTCTAGTTAAAACCATCCCATGTTTCAGGTAATAAACTAGGTTTTTGTGATAACAAACGTAGTCTTTGCGTGGGCGTAAATGAGGAACAAAATTACAAGACGAGGTGGTATAAATTGTGATGGATTAGTGTTAAAAGGTGACAGCATGTCAGACGTTAATTCAATGTTTTCAGCCGCTAGGGGGTAATCGGCGTGTGAATCGTGCATATTATCAGGATAGTCGAGATCCACCTGTAACAAATACCCCGTAGTACTATTTTCGGGTGAACTGATTACATCCAAGGACGCCAGCTCTTCTTCAGTCAGCCACCTAAAGCCTGAATAGGGTAACGGGTTGCTTAAACAAAAGCCATACAGGTTCGTTGCATCGTAATAAATAATGAAAGTAACATGTTTAGTAGGGTCAAAATCGGGTAACAATTTGCCCATTCGCTTTGGCATACCGTTTGGGGATAATGGAAATCCCACCACGTATTCCCTTACTAAACAAATTGTTCATATCAACGTCAGTAAGCAACTCTAATTTAACTTTACTTAGACGAAGAGCAGCTTCCCAACTTAACCCTGGCAAGGTGTAAAAATGGCAAGGGTCCAAACGACACTGCTTCATACAAATGGTTCTAAAGTGTTCGAAGCAGTCGGCTAGCAAAGCTATAACGAAAATTGCTCGTGGCATACGACAATTTTCGATATATTCAATGTCCGTGTAAAGATGATTCAGGAAGACAAATTGATTCAAGACACTAAGTCACTTGGGTTTATTAACATTCAGATTCCAATCTCCAGAAATTAGACAATACTAAATTACTGATAAGTCAGATTATTTATGCTTCACAAGTCTCCCCATCATTGGCTTGTTATCAAACTTGTTCGTCAACTGAATACACTATAGTATGTATCTTCCTTAACACATGGAATCATTAACCAAGCTAAACCATTAGTAATATATTCAGGATAATCAACACTCTGTAACCACAATATCAGCAAGCACAACTGGCTATCACTTAATGCTTGAACTCCACTGATCAAATACTAGACTGCACACTATACTCCAATTCAAGTTAGTAATCACTTATCTGTATAAGGCTGGCTACCAAATGGACCAAGGCAGATCTCCAGTGACTCCAAGTCTCCCCCAAGACAACACCAGTGGAACGGAACTGTAGCAGCAAGACCCCTGGCAAGAAGTCCCCACCAAGGCTTTAATTCCTCTATATATATGAAAACTACACTTGGGTCTTGAGCATGACTGACACATAGATTTACTCCAGTCAACATCAGTCTACAAGTGGCTCCATCCGTTGAGAGAGCCCACTACCAAAACAGCAGCCTCTGGGGAAAACCCAAGTCCACCCACTAGCCTACATCGGGCACACTGTAACAGAGCTTGTTTGGGTAAGAATAAAATAAGTGGTGAATTATACTCGTACAGAAATAGTGGTTGATGGTTACATTCCTTATGTTGATTAATTAATTAATTAATTAGTTAATTAATTAATCCAACTAATTACAATAATTAATTAGGCAATTATTGATGTATATTAATTTAGTCTTAAACACGCAAAATCATAAAAATATGTAAAATCATTACAAAGCAACATCTACTAAAACGTACAAGTCATGATAGGAGCCCAACGTAGTGCAATTAGTAGCATCCCAAACGGTATGGGCGTACGAATAATCATCGTCGGTAATGTGACTGTTGGTTAGACGAGAATAAAAAGCGTCCTTTGGAGGAAGCTCAGTTTCTTCAAACTTACTAAAATCAGTTACTTACTCGTACATGTACACGCCTTTCCTCTTTAACAAATGATGAGTGGTCGGAAAAACGTTTTCCAAAATGGGGAATTTGGTAACAGTGTCTACCAAATTACCCAGAGACGAAGACAAAAATAGAAAAGAGTCCATAAATTTAAAGGGACCAACATTGATAGCTGTGTAGCGCTCGGTATTTTGTGGAATGACATATATTTTTATCACTGAAATAATTTAAACCCCTGACTAGTAAATGCGAGTCATAATTTTTCAAATTATGGAATACAATCGGAAACTCATCTTTATACTTGTAAGAAAGATTGCACTTGTCATGAGCAGCACCTCTATAACGCCCGGTAAGATGGCAATGGTCACGTACCTTGACGTTAAAGGGATTCACAAACGGTTCATCGCAAATATAACAATGAGTCGCCGTAGTAAAATTAGCATGATCGTCGTTATTATACAATATTTGTGCAATTTCAGACTTGATATAATGAATGACTTCGTATTCGTGTTGTATGGACCTGAAAAATTAGTCTACACAGTCCTCACCCCTGTACACACGTTGCGAATGGACTTCACCGTCAGGGCCTACGATAATGTAAGAAAAACCGCAAGGAACGTGCGATTGGGTATTAAGGGTAAACGATGACGATGGGGCTGGTTGATGGGTGACAATATTGTTTCAAAATCCGCGTACATGACGTATGGGTGACGTAATTGTCTGTCATTCTGACAGACAATTCCTTTTAACTATTCCTTTTCTGTTGTTTCCAGAACATATTGTGTTGTGTTAGACTCATAACTGATATGCCCATGTCCTAGAAATCGTATCTACCAAATGCCATTTAATGCAAGTAAACCATGTATGGTATTATAACTATTTTACCCCGTTTTGCCCAACTGTTTGGTCCAAATTGAGCCATGGACAATAAATCTGAGGAGGAATACAGCCCCCAAATTAATTATTTCTGGGTCACTTTAATTATTGGACTTGCTACTTATTCTCAAGCGACGGTATCAATCCACAGGAATTTTAGACCTCTGATTGTTTGTCAACGAATCAATTACCTTTGGGGCTGAACCAGCCCTGGGGCAGTGTTCCCACAGGAATTGCCCCAAACTGCGGCTCAACCCCATATCCCCACCGTGGCAGTCTTTATAACAGACCTTCCTGCAACATTCCCGTTGCAGGCACTCCATAACTGCGACAGCCCAGTTTGCCACTTCTGGTAGGACCGGCCGGGAAGACGACCGGTTGTCATTTCTGATAGCACAACTGGCTTGTCTCCTCCCTCAGCAAACAGATGCCAAACCATCTAGCGAAAGCGAATTCAAACGGCGGCAAAAAAAAAAAAAAAGGGGAATCGGCAATTACAAGAGCAACGATAGCAACAGGGACACGACGCGCATCCTTCCAAAGCGCTTTCAAATTATAATGTAAACTTAGTGACTCCTAATCAAGGCTCTGCTCCAGTATGTGACGGGAACCGAGACCAACTTGGCAAATCATTGTTAACAAAAATTCATCACCTCATAAGAGATCACAAGGTCGGAAAATTAGTTGGTGTATAGTCCCTAGATGTAAGCTCTGAAGTTCGTGTAATGTTATGTATTATAGCGAGCAATTGTCCCAGAATGAAGCAATATTGTCAGGATAGCAAGTTATATTCAACCATAAACTAGTACAAAAATACAACAAGGAAAGAGGCGTGAATGATAAACAACAATTCAACAACAACTGGGCCCTTTTAATCGACACTCAGTTTACATAATATTGACCCCACAATGGTCAATTAAATCGAGACAGAATTTCTATGATTCGTGATCGGTTTGGTTACAGTTAATCAACAAACAGCTTGGCGATTGGCGTTATTATTACGATTGCATTGGAATAGCTACTATTAAATGATCGTTAAATAAAATTGCTGGTGATGAAAGCTTAAAGCTTATTCCTATTAACTGTAGTTCAGTACAACAATCATTGCTATAATTACTGATAGAATACTTAGCTCGAATGAAGCTTGTCCGTGACTTTCGTTCGGTTGCTTGACTACGGCACCCGGATTCCCGTTAGACACGGCACGGCTTTCTCCTTCCGTGAACAGATCGGCTCAGTAGAATGTAGCGTCGTGGAGGCTTTAACATGTCGACTGATTTCCTTACATTCTTGAGGTCTGCTTTTATGTGTGTGCGTTATCACAGCCGCAATCTATTGATGTATTACAGTATCTTTAGAAATTGTGTGACTTGACAATCCAGGCCCTTATTTCAACTAGGGACCGCTACGCTTGTCAATCACGGCATTGTTGCTTGGAAGAGCATCACGCTGTTTCCCCGCATTCTTCGTTTGAGTTATTGCCGACTTAATTAACTTAAATTGGAATTCCTTCCAGAAATAATATGGTTCACTGAACATGTAAATAATGTCGTTTTCAGCGAAAAAATGAACCATCTTCTACTTTGAATGTTCGAAATCAATCGATCACAATTGTAACGCTCAAATTCAAGCAGTGCGAAGCAGTTTATGTAGGAGAAACACGAAAAGGAATCCACACTCGAGTGAAACAACATATGGCTGACGTAAGAAACGAGAATGAAGCAAACAGCATCGCCACCCACCGCATGAGTACAAAGCACAAAATCGATTGGGACCAAACAACTACTCTGCTGGTGTCTAATAGTAAGAGGGATTTACATCTAAGAGGACTTGAATCGCTGGCGATTCAGCACTGTGAGGCGAGCGGACAACCACTCATGAATCTTCAAGGGCCGTCAAACCCTAACATCAAATTCCTAATCAGTAAAGAGTTGGGGGCACACCTCTCGCTCAAATGGGATCGTGCGAGCGTTAAGCAGACGACACGCGAGAAGTACAGTGGGCAACGGTATCCACGCATTTTCAAAAACACTGGCACTCATGAAAAGGTAAAACAGAAGCAAGCACAAGAAAGGAAGCCTGAAGAAGATAGGAGAGACCGAAATTAACACCACTCGGACTATTAGGCCTATCGAAAATTCGCAAAATACCGTACAGTGTGTATTTTTGTTTTTGAATTTGAGCGTTACAATTGTGATCGATTAATGTCGTTTTCTAAATGCCAACTCCTCAAGCTTAACAATGTTTGAATTACACTAGTTCAGGTTACAAGGAATGTGCAGCTGCTCCGGTATTCTTTGAAAAAGGCCCCCATGTGTGTTTACTCAACTGGAGCCAAATTGGTCTAAATGAATAATATTTTACTAAATACGGATGCAAACCTATTTACGTTGCCTTTTGGACTTATATGTCAGACTGCCTGAGCGGGGAATCGAACCCAGGACCTCTGAAATCAAAGGCCAAGGCCCTACCGCTAAGCCAGACTGACACGGCCTTATGAGTGAAAAAGGAAATGTCCATAGGCAGCATTTAACACGCACACATATACATGTAAGCATACACTTTTTCCAATAATATTTTGTTCATGCATTTAATAAATGTATGATTTGTATGAAAATATGTGCATAATTAATTAGCTGTATTGTTTCTGTTATAAAAACTAATTAGGCTTAATAAAACCCTTACATTAGTTTAAAACTAGAAAATGGTTGAATTTTTATTTTCTATCGAATTAATCACGTGACTAGTCAAACTTTAAAGTTTATTGAATCAGTTCCAAGTTCATTACTGCTCGTTCGTATGGAGCTTTATACACTCATGGGTATACTTAAAAGTATACGCCCATGCCTTATAACAGCCACGCCACATGCGCATACTACCATCGCACCGTTTTGCGAGACTGTGTGTAGTAATACAAGTCCAACTAAGACCAATTAAGATAGTAGCTGCGTTTCTTGCAGCGATATATTAATATCTCAGTTGGCATTTGGGCGTAGAAGACGAAACAGCATGAATTCAAAAATTGGGTCGGCACAAACCGAAATGGTTTTTGTATTTTAAGTTCTCACTTTATAATGTTTTAGGCTAGTGTCTTATAATTTTTCTTCGGCGATCTATTGGCATAAATAATTTTAATTTTTACCGTGTTAGTCCTTTAGATTTTTGATCTCATGGTAATTATTAGCAAACTAGTTGTGCCTGTGCGCATGTTGCGCAGCCCTCCCCCCAGGCATTTGCTCTTTGGTTTTAAATTTATCAAACCGAAGACCAAACATGTGAATGGCTTCCACATATGCTCTCTCCCCCACAATTATTTTAACCCCCAATCCCTACACTCCTGCCCCCTCCCACCATACACGCTTGCCGGCCTCCCCCTCCCCAAAAACGTCGCCCCGTGACATTCTCCCTTTGGTGCAGCCCCGGAAAACTCGCTGGCGTGTGTTTGACTGAAGGCTAAAAAAAACCGTATCACTGAGAAATCCAACATTCAGTAAGCAAGTAGTCCCATGTTTAAGTTAATCCTTTGAAACAATTTACTTCTGTAGGACGCATTGCCCGCCACACACACTTGCCCTGGCACCCTCTCCCGCTCCCCCCGAAAACGCCGCCCCGTGACATTTCCCCTTTGGTGCAGCCCCAGAAAAGTTGCATGCGTATGTTTGACTGAAGGCTAAAAAAAGCCCTGAGAAATCCAGCATTCAGTAAGCAAGTAACCCTATGTTTAAGTTAATCCTTTGAAACAATTCACTTCGGTACCGTGCATTGAGACATTGTTGCAAGCAACGATTGTTGCCGCCCACTTAAAAACAAGTCAACTCCTTTTTGGAAGTGAACATTTAAGAAATAAATGCGCCTTTCCATCGTTTCAGGCTGCCAATTTCGAGGCCCATTGGTGGCCTCGAAATTAAGAACCAATCGTCGTGTGGTTTAAAGTTGTCTGGTTTAGTAGGCACGGGTTGGTTTTTTTTTAGTTCCAACGCCGACAATGGCACAGTCCACGCGACTAAAACTTTCTTGGCCGCTTTGGTACCACAACAATACCTGTGCGGCAGGTCTGGTAAGTGGCGCCATCTCTTCGCAGACTTTGGAAGCAGTGTTATAACCCGAACTTGTAGTCCCAGGCTGTCAATAGACGGCGACATGGCAGGTTTGGTAAGTGGCTCCATCTGTTCGAAGATGTTGGATAAGTGTCCCAACCCGAATTTGAAGGCGAATCCCGTCAACAGATGGCACTACAGCGTGGGGTACTTCATTGTACGACGGAATGGTGTGGCCGATGACTTGGCCGCCTGCTCCGTATTATATATGTAGATTAGTACCTGCGCACACACATATGAAACGTTTGTAAACGCGCAAAGGATTATTTACTTGCAGGATGCAGTAAATATAGTTCCCAATATTCAACGGAAAATCTCCTAGACGCCACATTTTAAAACGGAATTTTTAGCATGGGATTGACTAATGGTAAGTAAATAGAACTTCGAGGCCGTACTTGATGTGGAGGATCGAGAAAAATGCCGCTGGGAGGAATGTCCCTTTAAAGATTTTACGTTGTTTGTATATTGAGGTCTGTCTCTTTCACATCTGAATACTGAGATCTGTTATCTATTACAGGGTACATCGAGTAACAAGTCAAAAAAAGCCAAAAGGAGTGGCTCGTTTGTTTTCAAACAAAAGCCTGTACCTGCACAAAAGACTGATGATGTTAGACAATCGAGCAGCACCTTAATACCAGAGGGAGAAAAACCAAGAAAAAGGGCATACACGTTCCATGGTAAGCAACTGTTAAGTCCGAGTTTTTATTTTCATCTTAAACTACTTAACTGTAATTTTAGCTTTTTCTTTAGAAAAGGCCTTGCGTCCTAAACTCTCTTAATAACGAAAAATATAATAAGAATCATATAACTACGCTTCCGCTAGGTTCCACCTGTGTTTCTGCTCATATTTCGTTTTGAAGGTGATGCGATAGCATCGCTGTATCTCGCGTCCATTACAGGCCTGTTTCAAGAGGACCCCTCATGCACCGAGTGCGGCAAGAGGCTTCCTCCAGTGACCCTTTTTTATTGTGCCGAAAGTGCACTGATGGCACAAATCGTTGTCTAGAATTCTGTGTGGGAACTCTACTGAAATCCATTAAAGCGTTTACGGCAACTTGGGCAAAAGTAAGTAAGCGAAATCAACAACGTGTAAAGAAACGGGCTTGGTCTGTTGATTCCAATTCCTCTTGCCTAGGTAAAGACAAGAAAGTTCGGATGAAGATACTCCCTCTTCCAACTCTCAAGTTGTCTGTAGCGATATTAACATTCAGGGCGCTTCCCCCACTACGGGCGGCCCCCCCCCCCCATCATGTTTCTGTTAACCCTAGTATTTTCGAAGCTCTGTCGACCTGTTTACAAACATAGCTTGCTATGCAGTAAAAATCGTAGTCCCATAAAATTCAAGCAGAAGTTTAGCATTTTCGAAAGGTTTTCTGCGTGACCGATGTGTTCAAAAAAAAGTTTGTTTAGCACGACACCAATAATGAATAATGGTGCATATGGGGGGGGGGGGGGGGGACCCCACACTCTTCGCTCATACTAAAGCCATTAATGTTCCTAGTGTTAGTACACCTTTATTACCAGTGTCGGACTACCTCCCGGTTGTAATTTTGGAAAATGAAGTTATAATTTTGGATCACCCTCGCTTATCCTGAGCGTAGTCGTGAACCTAAGTGAACGTTGCCACGTCCCAGTGATTCAATTGCATGTAGTCACAGTAGCGCGAAAAGAATGTGTGGTGGTATTAGTAACGTGGCAAATACAACGGGGGTGACTACTGGCTTCGGTAATCCCCATAATGCCAGGATAATGCTTCTGAAACTACTGGGTGTCATGCAGCAGCCCAGTGTGTCACCTTTGGACAATTTCAATGTTATGCAATAATCAGGTGTCACTTCCTATCGGGGATCATCAGTGACGTCTCTTACCTCTCAATTTTGTGCCCTGTGTTCCTCCCATTGTTTGTCGCTCACACGTGGCCAGAACGAGCCACTAAACAGTACTGGAACACTGCAGTATGTCAAACCTTACAGGAAACTTTATTTGTGTTACTTTGCTGTTTTGACTTCGGATCAGTTAAACCTTACCTTAAACATCAAACGAGCTCGTTTTTGTTTTCTAATTATTATTATGGGCTAAGACATCTATTATCTGAAATTCCCTAGACTAACAGTGACGTCCCACTGATTGAAGTCAGTGGACAGAAATTCGTTAAATTCAAACTATAATGAAATGAACCTGTCATTTTCCACAATGTGTTGTGAGGGTGCAGGGTCCTCCATATGTATTCTCCAACACAGACTGGTCGTGCGCCCTGGAGAAGATGAGAGCAGAAGGAAGATGGTCACAGACCCTGTAAGATATCTTATCCAAGTAATCAGATTTCTTGAATCAATTCAGTCTTGCGGGTCGTGCTTGAAGGGGAGAGTCTGTCAGAACGTAGGCCGGCTCACCCCGACAAAAGTATCGTTTAAAAGGACGTACCTTCTCACTATATCCAGAGGGCAGGCCAGCTCACACCGACATGAGTATCGTTTTAAAAGCCACACTTTCTCACTATATTCAGATGGCAGGCCAGCTCATCTCGACATGCGTATCGTTTAAAAAGACATACCTTCTCACTATATTCAGAGGGTAGGCCGGATCACCCCGACAAGAGTATCGTTTAAAAGGACATACTTTCTCACTATATTCAGATGGTAGGCCAGCTTATCCCGACATGAGTATCATTTAAAAGGACATACCTTCTCACTATAATCAGAGGGCAGGCCAGCTCACCCCGACATGAGTATGAATAAATACAGATACAAACGTAGTTACGTTCCCTTTTGGACTTAAATGTCAAACTGCCTGAGCGTGGAATTGAACCCACGACCTTTGAAACCAAAGGCCGAGGTCCTACTGCTGAGCCATACTCACACAGCTGTCAGCGACCTCGGCCTTTGGTTTCAAACGTTGTGGGTTCGATTCCCCGTTCAGGCAGTCTGACATACAAGTCCAAAAGGCAATGTAAATAGGTTTGCATCCGTATTTATTTAACTCTTGTTGAGCCGTCGGCTTTCCGTCCTGTTTAACCTACAAGAGTATCGTTTAAAAGACCATAACTTCTCACTATATTCAGAAAGAAGGCCGGCCCACCCGACAAGAATATCTTGTAAAAGGCCATATCTTTTCACTATATTCAGAGGGTAGGCTGGCTCACCCCGACAAGGGTATCGTTTAAAAGGACATGCCTTCTCACTCTATTGGGGTATCCTACACGAAATAGCTTTTCCAACATTTACATACGTTAGAGTGACTGTACCAAAATCGTTTCTCACCAGGAAAAAAATGGGAAAATTGGAAAATTAGTGCTTTGCAACATTTACAAGCGTCTGAAGTAATGTTGCAAAACTGAGCCATTCAGGGAAGTCAATTGAGAGGAATATACCTTTAAGGTGTTTACTTATTCTATTTGTCAGATTTATGCTTCTTCTTCATACTAATTCCAAAGCAAAGCAAGTCTGCAACTTGTGTACTATTTTGGGTTTTCGTTCTAGGTTTCAGAGGCTTACCCGAAGAGTGTAGTTCTTGTGATCTCCGAATAGGCAGTCGTCACGTGCCCACGTGTCCTAAATATTGTGGACCTATTTTACACGACAAACACCCTCTTCCAGATAAACCCACTCGGTGCCAGAGCTTTTGGCACTCATTTTTATGCCCGCCAAGAAAAAGAGCGGCGGTATTTTGGGTCTTATTGGTTTTTGCTTTTATGGTCTGGGCGATGCTGTTTGGATTTATCAAGGACGAAGCTTTCCCGGGAAGACTTGCATTTTTCTTGGTGATGTTGGAATTTGTGGGCCTGCTGGCAGGTTTTTTTGCTCGACTGATCAGTCTTCCACCTCTGTTTGGTAAGTATCTGTATTGGGTAATATTTATGCGGCTAAAAAATCTCAACGAAGGAATGAGAGTGTCTCTTTTCGTAAGAATACTGCAATTGTACCAGAAAACATCTGTTAATGGCTTTAAAATCTTGCAGGTATGCTTCTTGCTGGGATTCTCCTTGGAAATCTAATGGTAAATCAAAATGGATCCGTACCACATAGATTATTCTGGTATCCAATGTTTAGGTAAGTGAAGCAACCAAAATAATAGGTTTTGAACACAAACATCACCAACAAAATAACAGAAAATGTTGTCAGTAAGGAATAGGCTAATGAAATTTGTGCCATGCGGTTTAACCCTTGAAGATGCTGACAGGGGTTCATTGAGTGCTCTGAGTGAGAAGTTGTGGCACGAGGGCACATCTACCTGAGGGCACGCGAGGGTCCATGAGGGCACATCTAGCTGGAGAGCTGTTGCTGGTCTAGTCAGGGGATCCAGAATCCATTCCCAAGTGATTAGCAATTAGGAATATATGGCTGTCTTGCCTTCACAATTTCTAGTAGTGCATAGGGTGGATCCACTGAAGGTTTTTTAGACTTCTGGTGCATACAGCTCCCTCCTGTGTACCATTGAAATGCCCTCCCCCCTCCCCCTCCATAACTTCAGGGTCATAATACGTTCGCCTTAACAGTAATTATTATTAACTGAGGTTAATGCAAAAAATTATTTACACATGTAACGTGTATTGAAGGGTCGTAGAAACAATAAGATGCCCAAAATAAAATAACCTGTGGGTTTGGCTAGGTGTATACCCTAAATCACACTACTACGAGGAGTTACATTGAGTCATTGCGTGTGCCCCTAGAAATAAACGCCCTCTAGAAAAAAAATACTGCAGTGGCGATTCTGTGATTACCATACGTATATTGCAGCTTTCATAGCTTTTTAATTTTTTAACAGGGTTAGCCTGCTTTGGTAAGTCACCTTTTCATGTGCATTGCCGCTGTTTTCACAAAGCTGAAGGCCATTCATTCAAACAAGAAAAA
The DNA here is from genome assembly GCA_023313725.1 of Lithobius niger. NCBI lineage: Eukaryota > Metazoa > Arthropoda > Chilopoda > Lithobiomorpha > Lithobiidae > Lithobius > Lithobius niger. The sequence continues at coordinate 25,102 of JAHWFP010122579.1, forward strand.
ACACACAAAAAGGAACAAACCAAGTGCCTTGTCGGGTGGGTTGCAATTTTTTTTGTGAGAGTTTGCTGGAGAAGCACAGTCGTAGTATATTCCATCATCATGGCGATGGGATGGGTAAACAAAAATGTGATCCAAGACCCACTGACCCACTTTATTTCTTGACGACCCACGACCTTACCCCTAATCCAATGACACGTTTTGACCCAATGACTCAACTTGACCCAATGATCGTTTTTGACCTTTGACCCAATCTCGTCCAATTCCTTTTCTGCCTGTCACTGGTTAGTTAACGACAATCGCAAACTACACAGTATTTTAACGGTCCTTGCACAATGGAATAAACATTCAATTGGAATGTCAATGTCCGTCGTAATTTTCATCTTTGTTACGCATTATATATTTACGTCGGCCTACTGCTAAACCCCAAAGCCATAATGGGGTGCTAGCTGGAGGTTGGTATGTATAACAAGTATGAGTGAGATTGAATGACGAAACTGCAAATCTGAGAAAACGGTTTGGACTGTTTTATTTTCAAGTTTATCCGAGGAGGAGGTCTAGTAAGTTGCATGTTTCTATTGTAGACGGTAGTAATGGATGTTGTAAATAAATGGGCGAAATTGCTGTGCCTTCCATCCTCCAGTCCCAAAGTTGGAATACAATTCGTAAAAGTAAATGATTTATTACATTTAAACAAACTGTAAAACGTATCCTTTTACACATTTCAAAGACACTAAAATGCCTAAAATCAATTATTTTACAGGGCTCTTGCAGCACCTTCCCCCAACCCCTACACTTTCTGAACCGTGGCTGAATTTCTACTCTTCCCATTTTAAATTGCAATTTCCTTTGCCCCTCGTAAATAAACTTGCTAGACGCACCACTGACGAAACGTAGAATCTGTATCATCAGGTTTCACGATGTATCACCAATTCAAAGGGGGGGGGGGGGCTAAAATCTTGAGATAAGGAGTGTTAAGATGGTAGAGTGAAAATAGGATGTTCTAGGCAAAACTGACGGCAACTTCGTGAAATATTAGACCAGCACATTGAAATATTAGACCAGCACATTTTAAACACTGCATTAACAGCTTTAAACAATACAAAATAAAACTGCTGTCACAAGGACCATGCAGCAAACCACAAAAAAAAATGCATGATCCAAAAAAGAAACTAAATTCGATGAATTTACTGTTATAAATAGTTAGACAATAGAACGATTAAAGAACTATTGAGCACTTCGTTTCAAAACCAAAAAAAAGGAGGATTGACTCCTTCCACCAGCTGAATTTACGAGTGTAATTTGTGTTAGGGTTCAGTATAAAGGGTCTTGATGCTTTTATGGTCTTCTGACTTTAGTGTTACGTGTCTGAAAATAGTATCACAAAATAACGATAAGTAACGATCAAAGTTTGTGTGGGTTTGAATTTTAAAATCGCTTCAAAACCTTTGCTTTATGAAGTGCTTTAAATTTAAGAATTCCTGTAACTCGATCTTCAAGGAAGAATTTGAACTGACCGCACTATGGATCTTCCATGATTTTTAGAAGCTATTTTTGTTATAATACCTTTATTTTTGTTTACAGGTACACTGCACTTAGCGTACTCCTTACAAGAGCAGGACTTGGGTTAAACCCTTTTGCTTTACAAAGGCTCACATTTGTGGTACAACGATTAGCTTTTACACCATGTATAGTAGAGGCAGTAACCGTTGCAATAGCAGCTTACAACTTCTTACATTTTCCGTTAGTGTGGGGTCTTTTACTTGGGTATGTATATACCTGTTTCTTATTGTATGCTTTTCGACATGATATGACAATAAGTAATATAAAACTTCACTTGGGATGCGTGATAATTAAAAAATTAGGGCAGCGCTGTGTTTGCAATCTCGAGCTCGTGTTGTGCTGTTGCAAAAACATTTTTCGATAAATTCGATCCCCGCCAATATTTCGCCTTTTTTTGACAGAATTTTACATTCCAGTATACCAAATTCAACTTTTCGGTGAGTGCGTTCTGGTGGTACAGATTAAAAATCAGTAACTCGAACCGTTTTTAGGTTACATCCTTAAAACTGGGAAACCATTTGTACTCATGGGCCAACACAGGTTAGTAACAATTTACGTAATAGATGTATGTGAGGCAGAGCCAATTCACTGGAGATAATTTCAATTTTACGAAAAGAGAGCAGTCCATGATGAGAGCAGGGGAGCAAGGTCACAAGTGGTGCAGCCAGGAGTGAAGTTGACATAACCAACTTATGCCTTAAAAAAATACATATACGTGAGGCAGAACCAGTCAACGTGGGTTAATTTCAGTTTTGTGTTGTCCGTGGACTGTTTTCGTCTCGCAAAACTGAACTTGACCGCTGTTAATTGGCGCTGTTTCATGTATAACTATTTTATTTGTTTAACCATGCAAAAGGTGGTTACGTCGAACCAACAAATCGACTTATTTAAGTTATTTCTAAAATTTTATTTGTCGTAATTAAAGAGGTGTCTGGTATTTCCATTAGAAATTATATTGAAATTTACATATTATTAACAGAACTTCCTGTTAACAACTGAGATTGCTCCCGAATGACGCATTTTTTCTGTCCTTGTCAAATTTCGTGTTTCAGGTAAACCTGTATTTTTCTTGATTTATGGATTTAAATATGTTAGGAGTGTAAAATGCATTATAAGGCTTTGGTTGTAGTTTTAGGTACATTTGGAAGTTTCAGTAGATAACCTGGTTTTCATATCATCGGGAAAAAAACTACTCAGGTCACGAATTCCTGCTGTGTGGCGTACCCGGACTGCTCTGCTGTTGTGGGATTTGAGATCTAGTACATTTGAGTTTATTACAATCCCATTCCCACAAAGAAAACTCCATTTCGTTGATGAACGTGCAATCCACATCCTACAGCCAAATAGGGAAGATTGTCGCCCAACAGTTAAACTAACAACCTGAAGCTAAATGGCGATCCTTCATTCCCAAACAACTCCCTCGTGTTACTAACAGGTCCACTGACGACCACCAGTGGCTCAAGGCCGACTGTGAGGGAGTGCTCAATTCAATCCTCTTGACGTCAGACGGTCGTTAACGAGGGTTTGTTTGCCTCTGAAGATGGCTGATTAGTGTAAATCAACGACGATTCGCAAGTTAATTGTGTGAAACTTGACCGTTTTAGTAGTGCATTTAAGTGATTTTCGTTGTCTTAAAACCAAAGTGCAATGTCCGATTATCATTGTTTTCAAAGATAACCAGCATCTGCAACAATCAATATTTATTAGAGTTCCATAATCAACAGCTCAAACATCGTCCATGTAGGTACAAACACAGTTCAGAGACATTCAGAGAACATGTTGGACCATAAGCGATGCTTTGCTACATTTAGCTGACGCACAATTTCCGTAATTTCAACTGAATATTCAATCCTAGAGAATTCATAGCTTTTCCAACTAAACTTAATTTATTAAAGGGACGGTACTCGCTGGGTCATTTTTATCAAATTTCCTCGATACACTACCGGAGGTGGTTTTTAAAGAAATCTTAAAATTATTAACAGGTCCACGTGCCCATTTTCAGTGTAGCACACACCTGTATTTTTGTCTTGTCTTTTCACGGTCCCCGCGGTTGAGCACTGGCAGGAAGCCTTGTGGGAACTATATTCTAAATGATGTGACTCGTTGTTAGCTGCATCGCTGATTTACGTCACGAGTGCGCGGACCAGCAAATCATGGCTTCGACAGGAATCAAACGCACATGGAAGAGCAAAATACAGCACAAAATTGGCAAAGAAACGTGCCAAAGTGGACCGCAATGGAAACGGCCAATTTTCGAGAGAATTTTTGTTTTCTTTCCGCAAAACGACAACCATGCTTTACTTAAACTGAAAAGACCACAGCGTCCCTTCTGCTTCAATAATTATACAGATCGAAGCTTTTCTGAATGATCGCTGACAAACAAACCACAGATCTATACAGTATATCTCACTTAGAGGACGCTGCTTGTTTTATGCCCTTATTAGGGAAACGACATAACTTTCGGTAATCCTCGGGCTTTTAAGGAAACAGAAGCTACTTCTTGGCTGGATTCGGGACTAGTTATGCCCGTATTAGGGCAACAACGTTACTTTCGTGAAACGTCGAATTTTTACCGAAACAAGATGATGCTTCTCGGTTAGGATGCGTTTAATTTGATCTATCGGCAACATAAAAAAGAGGTTAGGCCTAATACAAAATACAAACGCCGAAGCGAACGAAATTAAGGGTTGGTTGACAAAATGCAGCGGGGGATAGTATCGCTACGCCAAATAGAGTTAAACTTCGTAAACCAAAACTTAAAACAAAAACATTAAACATAAAACTAAACACTGTAAAGCAAAATTACTTCGGAAATCGAAATCGGAAATCGAAACAGTAAAACGAAACATCAAGCTGTCTTTCAACAACCGGATATTGTGCCAAGGATCGCTCCGCCTTGTTGCCCGATTTCGCGTGTGTGAAGAGCCGGTAATATTCCTTTAACCGATTTCAAACGGTCAAGGTAACGTGGATGCAAGTGATTATGAAGGAGGAGGCGATTGTCCGTGCACTGTGTAATCATTGTGCTAGAAGAATTTAAACAGCCACAAAGTTACCATTCTTCTTATCCTAACGGCCTTCATCAAAGGAGTGCCCGACTACAACCAATCTTCGGCTTTTCCGGCAACTAAGCTGCTGGGCCCTGTCAGTGATCCCCGCAGAGTTTCCCGCTACACACCGTTTACATAAAAGAGCTGAGGGGAAGGGAACGAGCTTGCGTTTTAAGCTAAAAAGAAGGATTCTGCAGACACAACGGCCAACTCGGGCCAAATTAAAATTCTGTCACTCAAGCATCGCGCCATGCCCTTCCTTAATGATCAAGACGTAAACCTAGCGCTAATTACGTTACAAAAAGGTTTCCTTCAGGGACGCGCTTCCGTGTTGCTACGACACTTACTCGTCATGCACTGAGGGCAAGCAATGGTCACAATCTCTGTAATGCTAAATAGTAACGGATATTCAGAAATTAAATGAGCAGTGCAATTTAAAAATTAAGAACTCCATCATGTACTCCATCGAGTAAACATAATTGAACAATTTACATCATTGCCAAAGCCAAAAAGTCCAGACTGGTGGACTAGGTGGGAGAAGCACATAAATGTAAGGTCAACAGCGAATAAGTAGATACCGCCATCTTGGATTTAAGGGCTCCTGGGTAAATTTCGAAGTGGCTCCATATCTAAAAATGATCTTACAGGCATGTGGGTTCATCGTGCCGATTTTCATGCTTTTATGAAAAAGTGAACAATTTCTTGAATATTACCATCTCTGTCACCTGCCTAATTGTAATGGACACTCTGCAAAGTTACTTTGGCCCTAAGTATGATAAATATTTTTTTTTCCTCTCTGGAAAATGTCCTTTTTGGCACTTGTTCCCCTTTTTTGTTGGAAACGACAGATTTAATAAGCAATTTTTTTTATTTTTGGTCTTTTCCTAGCTTTATACTAGCACCTGTCTCCCCGGCTGTAGTTGTTCCTGGAATGTTAATGATACAGCGCAAAATGTTAAGTGTGCGGAAAGGTTTGCCAAGTGTACTCATTGTAGCAGCAAGCATAGATGACGTTTTGCCCATCGTTGGATTTGGACTGACTGCGGCTTTCATCTTTTCTCCCTACGGTAAGGTAAATTTGTCCATTTTATTTAATATTTTTATTTTGGCATATCAGAAGTTTTGTTGTCCAACAATATTAATAATTAATATAATGCTCATATTTGTTTGAATTAATTGATTTGTGAAAGCATTGCATGAAGTACATTATATCCTTGTATGTGCGATACATTAGTGCAACATAATATCCACAAGGTTGCCGGCGTGCTTGAATCTAATGATGAAAACCGCTCGTCTCTATCTGCTACCATTCTATAGATGATGGGCTCACTTGTCGTCCTACTTCTGTTTTTTTTTATTCCTTTCATCTAATTTTTGGACGCTGAATCTAATAGTGAAAACCGTTTGCTTCTATCTGGTAACGTTCCGGAATTGAAAAAGGCGACGGATGGATGGACAAAGTCGTTGCTATAGTCTTCCCAGCTTTCGCTGTACAGAAGACTAAAAAGTGCATCAACGATGAAAAGCGATCTTCGTAAGAGCTCAGTGAAAACTCGAGTGAAGCCAGCAAACTACAGCTGAATTGTTAGAGATTCGGTCTCTGAGCCGAGAGGATGTGAGATCGAATCATGTCATCGACCTATTATACGTGAGACTTACAAAGGCTGCTACTGGGCATAGCTCTGGAAGAGAAGGGATTAAGGCAAGGAATAAGGTAGTAGACGAGGGAGTCAAAATAAGGTGTTAGTAGTAGTAGAGGGTTGCTGTTGTTTTCAAATTATAGAAAGCTACTGGGCATACCTCTGGAGTGGAAGGGATTAATCGTCCACTCCAGAGGTATGCCCAGTAGCAGCCTTTATAAGTCTCATGTGTAATATAGTTCGATGACATGATTCGATCTCACATCGTCTCCGCTCAACAGATCATTCGAAAAAGATCGTTACCGCTCATACTGTGAAACCAAAACAAATCCAAAACTTCAACAAAGTTCGCTCACTTTCACAACAAAGACCACATTATTACACAGTCTTGCAAATTTTCAACAGATCATGCATTACTTTCAAAATCGAAGCTCAACTTAATTTCAGTAATTGAAATTATTTTGAAAATAATTTTAAAAACCACTGACTGGTGGTCTAAATAAATTGCTGCTTATTTACGATTATATAATAAGCTATGATATAATCAGAGCAAAATGAAAATTGAAAATTAAGCCAACAGCGAAAATCATACACTAAAAATAACGTAGTTCAGTAAGCCACCTTTATGCACTAACGTTCGTCGGAGTGGCATGACCCGGATTCGAACTAGCTACCCAGTTCGCCCCCAGACCACTTGCATAGCGCCTTAGTCGCTATGGCCACATCCTCGACTGGCCTCCCAATTTTTCCCTTTCATATCCTGCATCGTTTACTTCTCTTCCATGACTGTTTTGGTGGCTAGCATTGACATATTTCAACTTTAAAAACAATTTTTAGTGAAACAATGCGGTTCTTAGCACTCTATGATGAAAACAACGGGCGCGTAATTGCTTATGGGGAAGGGCCCCGAGCCTCGACCCCCATTTACAAGTCCTGTACACCTTCCACACGAGGGTATAGGTCCGGACCCTGGCATCGATGTCGTGGTCAAGTATGGAAGGGGTATGGAATTTGGTAGCCATTTTTTATTTCAAGTTTCGCCGCCTATTAGAACCAGACAAGTGCTACCTTCTGGGGTCTTTGGTGGAAGCAGGTATTATTTTGTAACACGTTTCCAGAAAAGCGTCACTACCTACTAATCTACCCTGGGTTGAACCGATAAATTATAGAATTTTTGTAAAGTTCACAATGTTTAACGTAATACATTTTTTCACATACATTATGTAATAATAAATCCTGAATGCTGTAGTTGCTTCAAGCTTGATCAGGTGGCCTATACTGTGGGTAGTGGGTGTGTGATTGCTCATGTGAGTAGTTACCATAATTCAATAAAACCAGACGTTAATAAATCCCAGATAATACGCAAAACAAGTGGGTCGATGTATTCAGTTACCTACTAAGCTACACTACTGACTTGGGTGACAAATTTACGAACTAGGTAAAACCATTCCTGGAGTTTCGAACTGGATGTTGGAACGGTAAGTATAGCAAGTAAGTTATGCCAAAACGAAGTGTAGTTATTGATCCGCGGTTTTACAGTGCCCTCTAATGGCAAGAAGTAATATTATAAATATAAATTTTGGAATTCTTTTTTAATAGTGCATAAAATGCTGTATTTTACTTACATTCTTCTTCTTTTTTTACGCTAACCAAAATCTTGTTAACACTTGGAAGACAAATGTCAAGGGGCGATGTATCTTGAGTCCATCACATAATTTATGATCGGCTAAGCCTTCCTGCAGGGGGCGGCTTTAATCGACGGCCGCCATTGTTTTCTAACTATTTTGGATAACAACAAGGCACTCTGCTACCAAAAACATACAATCGATTATTTGTGTTCATTCTGGGGCGAACTCAAGATGGGATGCGGACACTATAATTTTGGGTGAATTTATATGGTAGTGTTACGTGAAACATTTTGACTTCAAGTGTTGCACGATTTTGGTTTGCGTAAATAAAATATGATTCCAAGTGTTGCACAATTTTGGTTTGCGTAAATAAAATATGATTCTAAGTAAAATTGAGGAAATGTAAAAAAACGCTTTTCAATATTGTTCTGTTTGGTTAAAAGTATTGTAATGAATCTCCTCATTTAGACAAAATAGGTTTTTCATTTTGGCGTGTACAAGCTCAGCCACCTACAGTAAAGGCCGTATCATCTTTGCCTCCCATAATGCTCCGCAAATAACGACGCGGCAAGTTTGCTAAGTGGCGTCATCTGTTGACAGAATTTGGAACCCTGGTCTGTTAGTTTGAAATTTCGCTGCTTGGTGTAGAGATGGCAGCACCTAGCAAACTTGCGCTTCCTTCTATGTCAATGGTTGATTTTACTTGCCTATAAATTTGTCTTGATCTGATCTGGCCTTTACTGTAGGTGGCTGTGGTACAAGCCCCTCCTCCAGTTAACGAAATCGTTTGGTGCTTCACCATCCTTAACAGTATCGTGTGTTTGCCGCTGTCCAAGAGAAGAAATACGACAACACTGTGACTGTTAAGCTTGAGCATTAGTTAAAATAACTGCTGATTAAAAACTCGGGGGTGTTTGAATGATTAGCTATTTATTATACTTTCTTTGTTTGTTTTGTAGTTTATGGTTGTAGACTTTACCTTCAAGCTCCGCAGGAACTGGGACTCGGTATTTTATACGGTGTTATTGTAGGAATCATTCTGTGGTTTCTTCCTGATCCATTGGGGGTAAGTATTATACTATTAGCCAAATCGGGGAAATGGTGTTTTTCTGGTTTCTTCCTGATTCATTTGGGTATATATGTATTAGCCCAAAATTAGAAAATCAGTTTTTCATGTGATGTTCTTCTAAGTGTTGCACTGGTTCCTTCCTTACCTACTGGTGGTATCAAGAATTTGTAGGGTTGGGGAAGAGAATTTGAAACTCTAAAAAGTCCCTATTGAAACGTATTACATTCATTCCTATTAGTTTCACCCAAGTTTTCAGTGGGTGCCATGCGTTCCATTTGGTAATTGCAGATGCTGTGTTCTTCTAGGAATGTTTATTTGGTTTCTTACTTATCCATTGGGGTACGCACTAGCACAAATCGAGGACCAGGTCTTTTAAACGGTGTTCTTCTAGGAATTATTTGTGTAGTTTGTCTGATCCATTGGGAGTATATATCGCAAATGTCCATCTAAAAAAAGTTTGGTAATTATATAGAACAGCGCCTTTTCAAGCTACCGACATAATTCAACTACCTTTTGATTCCTTTCGTCGTTGTGGTTCAGAAAATCATAACGAAAACTTACGCAAATGCCTTTTTCTTTTATAAAATAAGTTTTAAAACACGTTAAAACGCTATTGACAACTGTGGTTAGGCCGCCATAATGCGCGATGATGGGAGCGCAACAAGAAAATCTGATTTCGACCAGAACATTAGTAAACGGAAATTATATTCTTCCCGGGACAATTTTTTCCAGTAATGAAATGCCGTCCGCAGGGGCGCGCTTCGCGCACACTATTATATACATCGAGAATTTGTCTAATCAGAAATAGTATGATGCAAGCATTTGTGAAACAAGGAACAAATTATGACACTTGGTTGTTTCACAAATGCTTGCGTCATACTATTTCTGATTAAAAAATTTTTCGATATACTAGTACACGCGTAGCGCGCCCCTGCGGACGATGTTTCACACTGTAAAGAAATATTGATATAGAAATAGAACGACAGTTCGCATCCATCACAAATCACCGCTTCAGCCTTGCCTACGCAAATGAACAAGATAATTTCCGTTTACTAATGTTCTGGTCGAAATCAGTTTTTCTTGTTTCGCTCCCATCGTCGCGCGTTATGGCGGCCTAACCATGGTTGTCAATAGCGTTTTAACGTGTTTTAAAACTTAGTTTATAAAAGAAAAAAGCGTTTGCGCAAGTTTTCGTTATGATTTTCTGAACCGCAACGATGAAAGGAATCGACAGGTAGTTGAATTATGACGATAGCTTGCGTTGTTCTATATAATTACCAAAAGTTTTAAAGCAGAAATGTTTATTTGCGCGTACTGTGATTCCGAGCATGTGATTTTGATTTTTTTTTCCCTGCAGGGATGTTCAGTGCAAACCTGAACAAATGAGCTTTTCATCCTGTTCTGTTGTGTGACTGCCTGAACGTGTGATAACTACTGAACCCCGCATTCAATTTATTTCACTCTCCTACATGATTCTGTGTGTGACATTCCTTACTCGCAAGCTTCGGGAGTGTCGGTCAGAAATAACTTTTCTGCAACTTAAAATAAAACAACAACAATTACAACTTGCTTGGATTTTACCATCGGTAAGGGCTTCTTTTGCTAGGTACGGGCGCCACTGTGACTGCTATCGAACATACAGGATAGAGAACCGACGCTGTGCTTCTCACCAAGATAATATTATATTGGGCTGAGTCGCCTGGTTAGTATTGGCGGGTGACGCCCTCTCGGCTAGGGTAGGTCTAGCGTTCTCCACATGTGCTGTATTTGTAGATTTGAATTCGTGAACCAATAAAATTGATAAAGTGTTTCCAGGTTGTTTTTTTATAACTGAAGTATGCCAAAAAACACTTGAATGCAAAACTTTGATCAATCCGTAGAAAGAAAAAAAGTTAAACTGTAGATTGTTCAACGTTAAACTATAATTTTATGTATTAACTTGCATATGTCTTACTTGTGTCTGTGAATGGCAGACCACTTTGGCATTGTCATTCACTCACCAGGGCGACAATTTTATCCAGTTATTACTTGACCGTCATGAAAGTACTTAACCAGGACTACGTTTGTGGACGTCAATACGAATTCAATATGAATTCAAAAATTCGTGTTTGATGGAAAGGACATTGGATTAATAATAGTATGGGCAGGGCTGGATTAAGGAAGGGTGCTTTGGATGCTGAAGCACCAGACCAGGCCACAGGCCGAAAAAGGCCTCAAGGGTGCCTCACAGTCATGGGAAATATAAAATAAGGTACTATTTTAAATAAAAGAAATTTTTATTTTACTGTTTTTACAAAAAAAAAATTATTGTCCAAAAAAGGATAACTGGGGGGGGGGGGGGGGAGAAATCCTCAATAAAATTGAGGGCACAGGCCTCAACGAGGTTTAATCCGGCCCTGAGTATGGGTTGTCATGAGAAGGGACTTCGCGGAGCAACACCGGTAGTATCTCCATTTAATATCGGCATCTCTCTGTTGTAGCATACTACATTTTCATTATCAAAATATTTCTTTCATTTTCGATCGTAGTTAGTATTTACAATAAGGCAAGGTGTAACTCCTACAATAAATGCTGTTATCAAAACATAGTTTGCAAAATGCTCCCATAAGTAACTGTTGAATAAAGAAATACATTTAGTTTTCTCAATTTTTTTTTAAATTGCTCCTTATTCTAAACTACCTTGGTGCAAAAGCTAATTCCTCCTAATCTGTTTCAGAATCATGTATCAACATTACGAGTGCTGTTCTTATTTCTCGGTTGTCTGTTCCCATTGGTTATGGGACCACGCTTAGGCTTAGCTGGAGCAGGAATATTTTGTTGCATTTTCCTTGCGTGTGTTGCTGCGTATAGTTGGCGTGTAGATAGGTCTTCTTCCGGTTTAGTAAGTATTTAATTGATCATTCATGTATAGTTCCGGTAAAAAAAAAACGCCTTCGTTATACGGAAAACGTTGCAGGATTAATGTATGTGACTCTGAACGAAAATGTTGATATCTCGAAAACTACTGGACAGAATTGAATGAAACAAAAACTGGGTTGCTTATTATGCTATCAGCTATATTTCTATATGTATTGCCATGGAAATTACCATGGTATTACATGTAATGGTAAGTAGCCAAATATAATTGGACGAGCGAGCAGCACGAGTTGATAACTAATAATATATCTTATAAATTACTGGATAGAATTGAATAAAACAAAAACTGGAGCAATTGTTATGATATATGCTATATTTCTATACGTATGACATGGGGAAAAGATAAGGCAATGGTTCAGGCCTACAATAACACCAGGCCTCGAAATCGTCGGCAATTACCACCCTGGCACTTGCCCTTGGTCTTGTTGAGTTTATCTGAAGCTCCTTACAAACATTCGGCCTCATTTCAACATACAAAGACGGTATTCTTGGTCGCCATAGCTACAGCCGCACAACAAAGTAAAGTCTATGGACATTGACCTGCTCCGTTTCACTAAAGACAATTGTCCATTATCTTAATTTTTCATATGAACTCACAAACCCTCTGGTCACACGGGGCCCTATGATGGAAAACGACACCTGGGAGCCTCTGCAGTGCCCGATCTGCGCTCTGTTTCTACCTGTCCACCTGTTTCTACCTTCTCCAAGTGTCCAGCGAAACCCCCCAAGAATGTGGTTTCGACAGGAGACTTGAAGGCGGCCCCTGCAGTACTAAAAAGGACACCCTTATTTCTTAAACTGGTCCCCAGTTCCAGTAACAGATGAAAGACCCAGTTTTACGCACAAAACTAGCAGTGTGGATTTGTACTGTGAGTAAGAGAGCTTACAAGTGTGTCCCAGAACATTCTGATCTCCCGTCGAATGTTAGAGCTCTTGAACTCTGAGTCTTAGCCTTGTCACTGGCTTTTGCCGGAGGAGTACCTTTGCACGAAATAGTCACAGCGTTCCAGGCAGCACAAAAATACTTTTATAAACCATTACCTTGAAAATATCTGTGCATTGGGATCCACACAAGGTTCTGGCATACATGTGATGGTGAAGGAAAACGGGGCAGCCATTAGTTCAGCTGAGACAGTTGATAGTCGAATGAAGCAATGAAAGAGGTGGGTAAATCTATTGTTTAATGAAGTACTTTGGCTAGGGGAATTGTAGTGCAAAGACTCAGGTTTGACTCGACCCTCCTTCTCCGTTTGGCTGAAGTCAGCTGAGATTAAAGGAAAATATTTTTGGGTGGAAGTAAAACGAAATTTTAAATGTTAAAGTATTTTTTACTTATCCTAAAATACTTACCTGGAGGTTCGTAAAACAAAAGGGAGGAAGTGTGGCTGGGCATGCCTGGAAGTCGTCCAGCCGGTATCACCTGGTGGGAGAGCCAAAAAATGGCACTTCAAGTTTATGTAATGGACAGGAGCATTATTTAAAACAAAAATAAACAGAGTGTAACAGTGATAAGTAAAAAATATTTTTCCATTTAAAGTTTACTTTTTTAAATATTACAGTAATGACTGTATTGTACGGCTGTGTTGTCGATACGTATCTATTTTTTAGAAGGCTCCAAATTTCTATTTTGAGAAAAAATGCACTATAGGTCGCTTTTCGAAATGGCAATATTTTACCTTTAATTTTTTTGCTTTAATATTTTACCTGTATGCTAGTTAACTTGGTAAAGTGAAAATATTGTAAGCTTATCATATTCTCACTTTTTTGTTAAAACATTTTGCAGGCTCATGTCTCTCTTCATTATACACGTTTGTGGAGGATAGCAGAACCCATATTGTTTGGCATCATTGGTTCCGAATTTCTTATTTCCTATTTTGTGGGAGACAAACAAATATATAACGAAGGTAAACGTAACAGCACTAGCCATCACTTTTGATAGAAAGTTTGCCATCGTTTGAAGGATTTGAACCAATCGGCTTTTACACTTTCAGAATTTCTTATAAATGGATTTAAAACCTTGGGTGTTGGTATGTTGACAAGATTAGTCGTTACCTTTGTAGTCGTGTACGGCTGTGACTTTACTTGCGCAGAAAGACTATACGTTATGCTTGCATGGATTCCTAAGTCAACAGTTCAGGTTAGTTAGCTACAAAACTTCAAAGTTTGTTGTCTGCTTGTATTAAACCCAGTGTTATTGTGGCGCATACGTTTTTCGCTTAGAATTAGTGCAAAGGTGAAAAAAGGTGTAGCTCATCTTAAATACAGGCAGGAGATTCAGAGAGTAACTATCAGTATTTTTTTGTTTTACTGCTACCAAGAATTTATAGGGTTGGGGAGGAGAATTTGTGACTAAGACGAAGACCCCTGCTGAAACATCTTCGATTCATTCCCATTAGTTCCATCTAAGTTTATAGAGGGCACCATGAGTTTTATGTGGGAATGTTTACTCAGTTTTCAGCCTAAGATTAAATTAAACTAAACAAAACTATATAGCCTGTGTTTAATTATTATTTAGTTTAGTTGTAATTTTGTTTACTTTAGATTTGGGCTGAAAAATGAGCAAAAATTGCCAGATGGAATGCGTGGCCCCCCCTTGAAAACTAGGATGGAACTAATAGGAATGAATGTAACACGTTTCAGTAAGGACTTTTTAGAGTTACAAATTCTCCTCCCAACTCTATAAATTCTTGCTGTAACCAGTGTCACACCAACCTGTCAGTTGTACTAGACTCTTATTAAACCTTGTCATATTAACGATACAACCAATAAACTGATTGTGGCCACTTATTCAAAGTACTTTATTAATGAAATTTTAAAGTACCAGACAATTGGTTTCAAACAAGTTCTCGGCGAGACTCGTCTCGGCGAGACCGAGACCAAGGATGATGAAATGAGACAAGACCAAAACCGTCATTGTTAATATCCCATGACTGAGGAATGTCTCGTCTCGTAGGAATGCTGCAGTGTTTTATTTTGGTTCATTTTAAAGAAGAAAACATTTTCATGATTTTTTTGTTGATTGTAATGTTCAATATATTTGATTGACCTTCAGCTGGGTGTTCGGGGTAGGGCCCCATTTGGGGTCAGGAGAATCTGACGGTTTTTTTCTTTTATTGTTATTGAAGTTATTAGAAAGTCCCTACTTTTAATAT
>JAHWFP010122617.1:0-25689 GCA_023313725.1 Lithobius niger
AGGCGAAAGATTGCTCAAAGCGTTATTTTTACACCTGGGCGAATTTTTAAATCAATTTTTTTTTCTGTCGTACGCCCACCCGTTTACTTGAGCGTTTATTGACTTTTTAAAAATGTATTAATGACTAGTCTGGAACTTTCCCGTTGCCCTAATACGTATCACATTCCCGTAAGCCTATTAAGAACAAAACGAATATCTAAGAGAAATTGTCCATCAATTTTATTATTTTACTGTTTTAATGAAACAATGCCAATCAACAACGCCAGCCGCAAGGCGTAGACATAACACAAACCAAAACTTGGTAAGGATTCCCGCCAATGTTTTCGGCCGTTCGAAATCGTGATATCTAACGCATAGCTCTTTCGCCAAGTTAAAGGGCAATTACATTCATTTTGACATGCATGTTTGAATTTTGGGTCACTTACACAATAACTAAACACAAGAATTACGGTAAGAATACGTTACTTACGTCCGATATAACAATTTCATTACTGCATCACCAAAACACGACACGGAGATCGCCATTGTTTTGCTGGAACGCGTACAAATTAATTCCGACAGGAGCTCAAGCGTCTGACGGCCTTAGCTGGTCACTACACTGCCGGCCAGCTAAGGCCGTCGGACGCTTGAGCTCCTCACAGTCAATACAGCTATCTCAATCGGCTGCGAGTCGAAATCGAAAAGTGACATCTGTCGGCATTAATTTCTGAGCGTTCCAGCAAAACAATGGCGACCTCCGTGTCGTGTTTTGGTGATGCAGTGATTAAATTGTTATATCGGACGTAGGTAACGTCAATTCTTGTGTTTAGTTATTGTGTAAGTGATCCAAAAGTCAAACATGCATGTCAAAATGGATGTAATTGCCCTTTAAATATTGAAAACACTGTTTACTTTTTGCCTGTCCCACACACAAAAAATAAAAAAAGCCGGCGGGCTAAAAGTTTGACTTTGTTCTACAAAGGCGGATTTTCTTTATTTCAGGTGGAAATATTCACATGTAAGTTCGTGGAGTCCGGGTTATGGGGAGATGCTGATTGAGTGAGCGCATCGAACTAAAATCACCGTTTGTTAGTCAGAGTGTGCAAAAAAAAATAAAACAAAAAAGACACGATAGACACCTTCCGCAACAAACACATGAGAGACCAAACCGTCGCAATGTGCCAACGGTGCATCAAACACCACCCGTGCTTCCGCTAGTGAGCCGATAAAGACGCATGTTTGTGGTGTTTTTTAGCATTTTTCTTTAAATCTAGCAGGGTTTATTTTCTAAGACTTTTGTACTGGGGGAGCAAATTAAGGCTCTCGTAGACATAATTATTATTTTTTTATTAATTTCTTTGAGCCTTAAGTCAGCCGAAGCAACTGAATGCTTATATGGCTGAACCGGCTCAATTTTGTACATTACCAGACTTTTTGAGAGAAGAAAGGAGCCAATCTGGGGATTTGAACCGGGGAAACCTCCGACCATCGTTGGGGGCAGAAAGATTGTCCAGAATTGGTCAGAATAGTTCCCATAGCCGCTGAAGGAGCATGGTAACCTCGCACGCTACCCTTGCCGGTAGTCCTGGCGGGGACTTTGCCAAGGTCCCCTTTCCAGGGGTTCGACCAGATCCGCAAACCTCCAGCAACCAGACTGAGCTCTCTCACCGCTCAGCCACGATGACCACAATTGTGAAGAAACGCCATAAAAAAAAATATGCACAAAACATTAAACAATATTACTAGTTTTTTTTTAAGGACACCACTAATACAGGACTTGGAAAAACAAAGCCAGCTTTTAATTACGTCTTCCCTCAAAACTGTTACCTTTGCCCTATTTTTCCCGATCGCGCTGCTCCCCCCCCCCACCTCTTCAAAAATCTGCGGGCGCCCATGGTGGGAGGGGGGTGGAGGGTGGACACAGCCCTTTTTTTCGTCCCTTTGCCAACTTGTTTTTTTAATCATAGCGATAAACCTGTCAAGGCAGTAATTGTTATTTCACGTATCAACTCAACCAGAGAATACACTGTGCCTCCCTTTATGTAGGACGGTTTTTCCTGCTCTCGGAGCCTGCCCACTTTTGTAGTCTCCCAGCACTGGTCTGTAAAAACTGGTAAATAATTGCGCTCGTGTACTTCTCCGGAGTAACACTAGTGTGTGTTGAGATACGTTTCCAGTACAACAAAGCTATTCTACATCGACCGTGTAATTGTTGCGATGGTTTAGGGAGAGTTTGTCTTTAGGGGAAAGGCACGACAATGTGTTCTCTTTCTGTATGGTTTAATCAATTGTTTATATCTGGGTTTGCAATTGTTGGTTTGCCTGCCCGATCTGTTGTATTTTTCCCCATTCTCACCGAAGTTTTGCAATACGGCTTTTTAGTTCTTTTTTTAGTAACTGATACTACACGGTAGTGATACGTATGTTTTAAGGCCAGGAGAAAAGGAGGCCTATCCGCTATTTTTTAGGCCTGAAGTGTGCAATCTGAAGGAGTCCATTGCGGGACTTGGATGGAATGAAGGACTCAGAATGTAAGTTGCGATCATTGGGTAAACGTATCATGAAATGATAATTGTGTTTTTTTGTGCGTAAATAAATTTTCCAAACAACAGTAAGTTCAGAACTTGACGAGTGGACTGATATGACAAAAGCCGTTTGTTGAACTGCGTTTTGTCGATTTCAAACAATAATATCAAGAGACGCACAATTACGACGTTGAAAACGGTAATTGTTGTTCTAACATTACTGAAAACATGGGGTTAACCCCATACCGCTCGCATTGCTTCCACTGATAAAAGACGGGCTGCACGAAAGGGGTTTAAAAAAGGATTATACTCTAGTGAACTCTTCGTGAATCTTCATGACGTGTTGATTTTTGTTGGGCGAAGCTGCTAAAGCAAATAATTACGTTTTGATTAATGCTTTGTGTGTATCCGTTACTGCACGAGTGAGATTACAGATAAGTGGCTTGCCTGCTGTACAGTCGGCCTCCTATTGGCTGCATCTCACACGTAGCGCCAACGGTCTTGGCCTGGGGCTTGACGCGTTGCCTGGCAACGAGCGACGACGTTGCGGCGTGAAGCCAAGCTCGCAACGCGCCTTAAGTTTTGACGAGTATCCGCCTTTAAATATAATTAGAAACCCGTGGATATCGATACCGCTCTTACTACCGCCGATAACTAGAATCTTAGTTCCCGAACCAAAACTTGTGAGAACTCACCGTCTGACGTCCATCGACAGTTTTTGGGTGGCCAGCATATAAAAACGTCGGAGGCCTAAAAACAACTTCCGACACTTTTCTTAGAGAACACTAACGAATTCTATGATCTTCCTTCGGGGGGGGCAAAAAAACTTAAGAATCGCTGGGCTGGGTAGGGGATTCTTATATTTACTTTAGTGATTACCTTGAAATTTACTGGTGTGGGAGGGCGGCAGTTGCCATGCTAAAAAATACCCTGGCTATCTGTAAATTGAGAAATTGGGGGGTTATAGTTTTGAGTTAGTAGACAGACTGTCCCTTGACAATTGCAAGTGTTAAGAAGTCAGCGTGGATTGTATCAAAGAACGCGTCACACCTAATGGACCAACTGCAACATTTTCTTTTCAGCAGCATCTGAAGATCGTTTTCGAACTGCTTAACAACTTTATTCAATTTCCCTTTTCAGTGGCGTACGAAAATTCTACAATTAGATTCCCTATGGCAACTCCTATGACCGCTCCAGCCAATGAATCCCTACCGATATGCATCAAGAACATAGACAATGACATAGCCAATCAGTTTATACAGAATGGACCCATGGTTCAGTCATTTCTGTTTGCTGTGGGCAACGCTACTGACGATGTCTGCCCCCAAGCACCAGAAGCCAGGTAATTATTTGTTTTTAAGGTATAAGGGAAACACGTTTAGAAAACTACTTACTAAACACAAAAAGAACACTGACATAACTGCTAAAAACACACAAAAAGTCCCTAACTGAGAAAATTACTAAACACGAAAAGAAAGAATCATTTTCCAAGAAAAGTGTTAAACAAGATATAGAAGAATCCCTGACCGATAAAACTACTAAACACAAAAAGAAAGAATCCCTAACTGAGGAAACTGCTAAACACAAAAAGAATGAATCCCTACCATGAAAACTGTTAAACAAGAAATAAAAGAACCCCTGACCGATAAAACTACTAAACACGAAAAGAAAGAATCCCAAACGGAGGAAATTGATAAGCAAGAAATGAAAGAATCCCTGACCAATAACACGAAAAGAAAGAATTCCTAACCGAGGAAACTGTTAAACAAGTTATGAAAGAATCCCTGATCGATAACACTACTAAACACGAAAATAAAGAATTCCTAACTGAGAAAACTATTAACAAGAAAGGAAAGAATCCCTGACCTATAAAACTACTAAATACAAAAGGAAAGAATCCCTAACTGAGGAAACTGCTAACCACGGAAAGAATGAATCCCTAACCAAGAAAACTGCTAAACATAAAAGGAAAGAATCCATGACTGAGAAAACTGCTAAACACGAATTGAAAGAATCCATAACCAAGAAACCTGCTAAACACAAAAAGAACAAATCCCAAGCCAAAAAAAACGGCCAAACATAAAAAGAACGAACCCCTAACCGAGGAAACTGCTAAACACAAACAGAATGAGTCCCTAACCGAGAAAACTGTTAAACACAAAAAGAAAGAATCCCTAACCAGGGAAACTGTTAAACAAGAAATGAAAGAATCCCTAGCTGATAAAACTACTAAACACGAAAAGAAAGAATCCCTAACCGAGGAATCTGCTAAACACAAACAGAATGAGTCCCTAACCGAGAAAACTGTTAAACACAAAAAGAAAGAATCCCTAACCAGGGAAACTGTTAAACAAGAAATGAGAGAATCGCTGACCGATAAAACTACTAAACACGAAAAGCAATAATCCCTAACCCAGAAAACTGCTGAACACAAAAAGAAAGGATCCCTGACCAAAAAAACCTGGTAAACACAAAAAGAACAAATCCTTAACCGAGGAAACTGCTGAATACAAAAAGAAAGAATCCCTAACCGTGAAAACTGCTGAATACAAAAAGAAAGAATCCCTAACCGTGAAAACTGCTAAATACAAAAAAAATTCCTAACCGAGAAAACTAATGAACACAAAAAGGGACACCGTGTGTATTAAGGGACCGGTCATTAGTTATGGATGGATGAATTTTCTATTACCAAATTTTTTATTACCTCCCCCTCCCTTTAAAACCCTGAACAAATCTTCGTTCCCCCCTCCCCACCAAAGGAAAAAAAACAATGTATGCCTATTGAGACTGCAGATAATTTCCTGTAGCCAAATTAAGTAAGTATAGCAATCTGCACTGACCAAATTACCACTAGTTGTAAAGTAGAAAAACGTGCCAAGTTTTTAACGAGAGGATAACATTGAGTTAAAAATGTTTCTTAAAACACCGATATTCCTTACACACACCTTATGCCGAGATTCATACAATACATAAGAGTATGACTAGTGATGCTCTGTTTGATTGCATGCCCACACCCCTAACATAGACAGCACCTGAATGACAAAAGAAGCCAAGGAACAAGGAGGCAAGGATTTTCTACAAAGTTGATTGGAATAAAACTACACTGGGTAGTACTATGCATTTATATACTAGCGCACCACGTGTTAGATCTTGTAAACACTCGCATCAGGGGAAGGCCCAGAAGCTGAGGCGTATTAGAAATTTTGACTACGTACTGAAAGTGTCATTTTAACCCTTAAAGTGCTGGTGACGAGTATACTCACCAAAAACACAAGCACAGCTTTGAGTCCTAAAAACAAAGTCCAAGTTATGCACGAGATGGCCAACAATGGAGAAACGACAACAATACTAGGTTCCCTTAAGAGTCATTGTCTGTAAGAATGAGGCAGAAACAGGGGTGTTCTGATAGTTGACGTCTCGGATTTTAAATATAATTTTTTGATAGCATCTTCTGGTCGAGGTAAGATACCCTGTACAACAATTTTAATTAAAAGCCCCCCATTCTCCCAGAAAAAATTCCTAAAGTTGCCCTCCCCCCTTTTTAAAAATGTAACGCAGTGAAATATTCCATATTCCCATGGCTTGTACTGGCCACGCCGATGTTGTACCATACTAAATCGGGTTTAGAGGTATTCTTCTAGTAGGAAACATGGTTTATTAGCTGAAAACTTCTTGGTACACTTTCAGCGCAATGGTAAGGGCTTACCGTAAATACACAAAATATTCAATAATGTACTGAAATTAAGAGATGTTTACAGCTTGGGCTGATATCGTACCATACTGTTTAAGATAAGGGTACTTAACTACTGACCATGGCTACCTTCCTCCACGTTCGTAACTTTGGTACAACCTTAGTGCTACGAATTATTGAATTTTAAAATTAATTTTTGTAAATTTACTAATAAAGTTCAAAAGTCAGTATCTCAATGCGCTGAGGTTCCACAATCATGTTCTGCAAGGCAACAAGGACTGTGAACCTTATGTTCAAAAACCCACTTTACAGAATAATGGTACTTGGACCCACTTTTGTACAGTACATTTTTCTAGCGTGGCTTGCTTAGCTTGTTTTACCCTTGTTTTCAGCAGAGGGCAGATTGGCTAGCACAATTGTTCCACTCTCTCTCACTAGAGGTCGGCATGTGCTAGCCAATCTGCCCTCTGCTGAGAAAACTTGTTACTAGGACTGCAACAAATGGTAAAACAGGCCAATCAAGCCATGCTAGAAAAATTTACTGTGCAAAGTGGGTCCAAGTACCATGATTCTGTAAAGTGGGTTTTTGAACGTAATGTTCATAGTCCTTATTGCCTTGCAGAACATGATTGTACAACCTCAGCGCATTGAGATACTGGCTTTTGAACTTTATTAGTAATTTTACAAAAATTAATTTTAAAATTCAATAATTCGTAGCGCTAAGGTTGTACCAAAGTTACGAACGTGGAGGAAGGTAGCCATGGTTAGTAGTTAAGTACCCTTATCTTAAACAGTATGGTACGTACGATATCAGCGCAAGCTGTAAACACCTCTTAATTTCAGTACATTATTGAATATTTTGTGTATTTACGGTAAGCCCTTACCATTGCACTGAAAGTGTACCAAGAAGTTTTGAGCTGATAAACCATGTTTCCTACTAGAAGAACACCTCAAAATCCGATTTAGTATGGTACAACATCAGCGCGGCCAGTAAAAGCCATGGGAATATTGGAATATTTCACTGAGTTACATTTTTAAAAAGGAGGGAGGGCAACTTTAGAAATTTTTTCTGGGAGAATGGGGGGGCTTTTAAGCAAAAATGTTGTACAGGGCGTCTTACCTTGACCAGTAGATGCTATAAAGAAATTATATTTAAAATCCGAGACGTCAACTATCAGGACCTGCCTGATTCTTACAGACAATGACTCTTAACAAGCCGACTCTAGAGACGGCCGTGGCCGAGCTGATAGAGGCATGTGCCTAAAGTTAACGAGCTCCTTCAAGTTGCTAGTTCGAGTCCCGTCCAGGTTACCCCTACTTTTGTGGAGATAGAAAATTAATTCAGCAGTTAAAGGGTTAATGTGCAAAATTGATTTTTTTCTGCTTTTCCTCAAGTTTGGCCAAATTTTTTGTGGAACCCATGACGGGGTTAAGCAATGTATCCCGCCCTCCCCACAAGTAGTCCAAAATATCCATGAACTCCCAAAAATTCCTCCCCCGGTGATAAATAATGACCATTTCCTAGAAGTAGTTTTCCCTCTTTGAAAAGGGGTGCGAACCTAATGAGTATGGTGCTGCCGAATTGGACTAACTACTCTTTCTTCGAGAATAGTTAGTCCAAGTTGCCGCCATCGACCATCCATTATGTCATTACAGCTTTAGCAGGTCTAGCACAGAATTGATTGCACAATGGGTGATTAGATCACGGACACACAAATAAAATCTTCTGATTTTCAGTTAGTTAATATCAACTTTTGGTACCTGCTTTTTCAGTGCCCATATCGTGTGGCCGGCGTACATTCATTTCGACTGTCAGCACTCTGATGCGCGCCTTCCAATTTCTCAGCGTTACTGTGTCTGTTTTAACGTCACCGTTGTTCTGGAAGGGACTTCCTCATGCGGCGAAGACGTGAAGGCTCCGAAATCCTTACCGCAAGACAAATTAAGACGTATTTTGGAACAACTGAATTGGGAGGTGGTGGTCAACGATGGAAATGGAACACGAACAGTGGAGGTAAATCCATTAATTCTCTATGTCACACGACAAAAAAATTCAGCATCAAAAATTTTTCACTTACACTAGCCACTTACCTGTCAAAGTAACCTGTGCAGTGGCGTAACGTACAGGTAGGCAAGGTACACATTCTGTAAGGTCCCAGACCCCGCGGGGCCCCATCAGGTCTGCAGTACAGCGGTTACAAACATGGTGACTGCGGAGTGAGTCAAACTCAAGGCTCAAGTTGCAACCTTTCCCGCAGGTAAAATCTGAGGCCCAGTCCCATCGTATCGTATCATGCCATGTCTTCTTAGACGTTTAGGCCACTAATTTTATTTAAAAAAAAAACTCATTGCAGATGCAACTTTCTTAACTGTACATTAGATTATTTAAATAAAAAATCGTCAATTTTTATCCGTTTACATTTTAACAAGTAAAGTGAAACTTCAATCATATAACCCTTTTTTTATGGCATACTTCACATTTTTGTTTGTGATCGCGCACCTTTTTTTTGTGGCATGCACTAACATCTACTGAAAACTGTAAAAACTGGAATTAATGTTACTTTAAATTTACACCAAATGCCAAGAATTAATAAACTAATTCGTAATAAGGCTAATACCTCTTCACGTTTCCTCAAAGTGTGAGTGAATAATTGTTGGCTCATTAGCAATGTTAGCATTTCTTTCTCCTTCAGTCGATGCCTTGTAGCTAGCGTTTGCTGATTTGCATTGTTCCATAATTACAATGTTTAAAATAATGTAAAACAATAAAAGTGATCATTCAGAGGGAGTCCCATAACTCCGCAGTGGCTCTGCTATTGAAAGTGTCCTGGACACTATCACGGACGAGTGCAATGCGATGTTAATGCTCACATCGAGCTACAATAATGTTCTTGTTTAACCAATTCCTTGAAACTGGACGAATACGTCCTGGACTAGACTGAAGAATTTCTTTTAAAAGACGAAAGAAGGAATTAAAGATGGGTGGTCAGCGTATTACTACAGAGCCACCGAAGTCATACGCTGCTAAAGTAATGTAAAAGTTAAGTGAAAGACGTCCGATAATGCAGGCAAGAATTAAACTTGCAAGAAAATCAAGTGTTTCTCCTGCAGCAAGTCCGGACATTTTGCTACGGAGTGTAGAAAGAAGAAATGCAATTCAAGCTCATCCAGTATTAGTGAATCACCGGACCGTTCACATAGAACATCGAAGATGTGGTTCTGATCTCAAAAATGGAAATCAAAGCAGAAACTGAGCTAAAAGAAGGCGCAAACCAATGGATTGTTAACTACGGTGAAATGGTTATGATGGTCCATGATAAAGTAAACTTTTAAACTACAAAGTTTTAAGGAATCGATTTGCCCTGACAGCAAGATCATTATTAAGATAGATAAACAAACTGTAGAATTTGACCGGGTGTTCCATGTGCAACGCGTAAGGACAAACGTGATATCCATTGGGGTATTACAAAAAGGCAACTATTTTACTTCTTTTCCAGACAACAAGTAGAACACAAGAGTGGTGTGGTAGTTACGGATGTCAAACGAAGTAAAAGTGCTCTATCTATACCCAATTAAAAATATTTGGATTAGACGTAAAGCTGGTGGCCGACCTTGGGGTCTGGTTTTCAACAAACCGTAAATCGACCCTACACTGTCAAAAAATTTATATTTTGGCTTTTCGTAGACTTGCCTTAATACGTAAATGTTTTACTTCAAACCACCTCGAAATTAAGATTCGGGCTTTCTGAATTTTTGTTTGCCCAATTTTGGAATACGCCAGTCCGGTTTGGTCCCCACACCTGCTTCACGATATTGATGTCCTGGAGTCGGTTCAACGTTCTTTCACCCGAAAACTGCCCGGTTTGAGATCTTTACCTGCTGGTGAACTCCTCAAAATTTCAGGACTTGAGCCATTGGAGCTGTGTTGTCTGCGGGCAGACTTGCTTTGATATTTCAGATTTTGAAGGGCTTTCTGCCAGTCGACCTTCCCTTTTTCGACTTAGCGGCCCCCATTTAAGACTTGTGGACACTCATTAAAGCTATCCTTGCCAAAGTTCTCCACTGAATGTCGGAGATCTTTTTTCGCTGTTTGCATCATTGGCGTGTGGAACTCCCTTCCGGAACATGTTGTGTCTGCGCCATCCGTACCAATCTTTAAACGACGTCTGGCGTTTCGCCCCTTGAATAAGTTTTTAAAACGCACCTACTAATGTTTGTTCGCTATTTCCTTTATATCGCTTAATTCCTAGCGCCAGTATAAGAGGCATGCCCTTCTGTGTCCTCGCCTGCACTTGCCGGCAAACTTTTTATTATTATTATTATTTATTATCAATGATATCACACCCTGCACTGAGGCAAAGGAAAAGATTATGACTAAGGCAACCCCAACACCCAAGCTAATAGTTGGGGGTAGTGGAAGAATTGATCACAAGTTTGATCACAAGTTTGATTCTGCTGAAGTATGTGCCAGAAAAAGCATCGTTAGGAGAAATATAGGATTATAATTCTCGAAGATTATGTAGATGCTGCACTTGATCAAGGAAGAATATTGGCTCAGGGGTTGAAGCTGGTTACAACCGACGTAACCGAACGTTTACTTTGGCCATCAATACACATGAATCTAAAAATTCAAAGAAGCTATGGAGGGAGACCAACCTGTGGAAGAGGAATATAATTTGCTAATTGTGAAGGGGTTATGGATGCTTCAGAACTTACTAACCAGGAGAAAAGCCATTGGGCGAAAGTGGATTTCTAAAGTCAAGCCAAAACCTGACGGTACCGTTAACAGATTCACGGCAAGACTTGTCGCACTTGGGCTTTTTCAAACATACAAATTGGATCTCACTGACACTTATGTATCAACGGCTGGCCTGAACACCATTAGACGCCTGGTGGCTGTAGCAGCTTACGAAGACTGGAAGATCCATCAGTTGGATATAAAAATGCCATATTTGAATGGACGCCTAAGTGAAGAAATTTATATGAAACGGCCAGAAGGCTTCGTGAAAGATCAAGAGGACCAGGTCTGTAAGCTCGAGCGCAGTCATACAGACAAAAACAGCACAGTCTTACGGACTAAAATAACGCAGTCTTACGGACCATGTGTGTACTTTGTGCCTAGTGATAGCTCGAGTGACGTAATGTGTGTGTTTGTGGATGACAACACACTTATCTCAAAAGGTGATTTTGTTACTGAAAACTTGAACTCATTAACAAGAACTTCGAATACGATGACTTGGGCAAGCTAAATTTCATCTTGGGAATCAAATTTATGAAACACCTCTAGCAGGCATAATGTTGGTTCAGAAAATACATACGGTATTCAAGAGCCTCTTCAACGATTCAGAATAGGGGTATGGTTTACCTTTCCAGTGTCGGCACCGATGGATGTCAACGTAGACCTCAGCAAGACGCAGTGTCCGAAAACTAAAGAGGTCCGCTATAAGGCATTGCAACTTCCATATAGAAAGCTCGTGGGAGGACTTATCGTAATTTTGGATAGCCACTCAGCCTGACAGCATACACAGTTTCTATGTTGAATACTCGTATCCCGGGGAGCAGCATTTTTAACATCAAAAGGGCATTGAAGATACCTGAATATACCAAGAACTACGGCATTACTTACCAAGCAAAGTGAAGTTTATGTGGA
Organism: Lithobius niger; assembly: GCA_023313725.1. Classification (NCBI taxonomy): domain Eukaryota; kingdom Metazoa; phylum Arthropoda; class Chilopoda; order Lithobiomorpha; family Lithobiidae; genus Lithobius; species Lithobius niger. The sequence continues at coordinate 11,846 of JAHWFP010122617.1, forward strand.
AGCATATGCAGATGCTGACTGGCTGGCAACAAAGATATAAGTCCAGAACTGGTTACTGTATAACGATTCGAGGATCACCAGTCCTGTGGCTGTCAGTGAAGCAATCGTGCGTCGCTTCATCTACTATGGAGTCAGAATACTTTGGACTGGCTGCTTAAGTACTCTATGTGCGGATGCTGATGCGCCAGATTGGACATGAGGACCTGGTTTCTCAACCTACTGTCGTGTGGTGTGACAACCAGGCTGCCTCACAGAATGCGGAGGACCCGGTGCCGCACATACGATCTTGACATATTGAGCTAAGGTGCCATATTGTTCATGAAGCAGTTCATAAGTAACAAGTGAACGTCATACAGTATATTAGTACTAAATGAAACTTAGCTTATTTATTCACCAACAGTCTTAGGACTAATTCCAGAGAAAGCAAAGAATCACTAAGACGAAAATTATTTCCACTCTGCTCGTTGAAGCAGTGAACGTGAGTCAGGGATTTTGTTAGGAAGGGACGATCAACAATAGTGTTGCATGCTCAGGTTCCAGAGACATTGTTAGACAACGAGGTGTATGTGAGCGAGTTACTTGCACATCCTTGTACCATCCGAGTCACCATGATGAATGGACGTGTGCGTAACACCAAAGTGTACAAAGGACAATGCTTAGTGTCGTATCCAGCCTGCTTGAAAGTAACGGTATCAAGCTACATCAACCATGATGCCCGCATCAGCCTACATCAACCATGATGCCCGCATTAGCCTACATCAACCATGATGCCGCATTAGCCTACGTACATAGTAAGCCCTTTTCTGCTCTTCTACGCATTTGCTGATTCCCTCTCTCCTGGCGCTTCATTTGCCCTATGTGAACTATTTGTATGTATAATTATGATGCAACCCTCTCATCAGTTACGTGGACAATACCTTCAAAAGAGAATTTCTTCATTTTTTGCACATTCCCGCATTAAGATAGTCCTCTATCCAGCAAATTTTTGACTACTATCTGTAGTCTTCATCAGGCTTCTCGGTTACAATTATCTTGTCTGGTTACATGATTGATTTTGAGGCCGTCCATCAACAGAATTTGAAAACGCCGCACTGCGTTGCCTCCCGGATTTAGAAGGCCAATCATCACTTTAACGCCTACTGTCTTCAGCAGCCCGTTCCTTTTCTCCCAGCTTCCAGTTTGCTTGCAGTTGTTTAGGCAAATCTTCTCCTATCAGGTGTAACACAATAGGACAGGATGGACCTTGGATATTCATAAGAGGAACTTGTTGTATTGCCACTATCTTTAATGTTGGAATGTGCTAAAAATGGAGAAATTCTGCTCTTTGGACGGTAATGTTGATAAAGTGTTCCACAGTAGTGGTAGTCATAGCAACGCTATTTTTCGTGCAATTAGGTGGGTTATGAAGAATCCTGTAAATTTACTGTAACAGGCCAGAGAAGAACATCCATATGGCATCTACAGACAGAAAATGGCATTTTTCATTTGGATTTTGAAGAATCCAGTATACAGTCACTGTAGCATGCTAGAAGAGCATCTCCATGACAAACATGTTACTACTTAGTGCTGTCATCTAACACTTGTCTATTGATTCACTACTAGTGTGTTTAATTTTTAATTTCACCTAATATTTTCATTTTTTGTTCCAGATCCAGCCTTTAGGTGGTTATTTTCCACTGAGTCTAGTACTAGGACCCATCATTCTTATCGGCCTGTTTGCGCTCATACTGTTTTGGTGTTGGTGGCAGAGATTTTCTTGGGATTACAAGCCTACGAAACCTAAGTAAGAGACCACATTTATTATAGCTCTATTGTATAGGAGTTTAAGAAAACTGTGCACGGTCTTCTAGTTAATAATTTAGAGGTTCCACTACACATCTCTAATGCGGGTATGCTACAGGATTCTTTCATGGTGTTTTCTTCACCAACATTGTACAGGTGGTGTTTTCTTTTTGTCGTTAAACAAAGGCATTCAGTTACACAATAGCTTTAGTTCGACGTTCTCCGATGTGCTGAATGTGATTGGTGGTGTGAGCGCTACTACCGTTCACACGTATCAAGTTTAATAAATGGGTATACCACTGTACAGTAGGGATGAGTCGGTTTTCGTTTTTTTTTTTGGCCAAAACCTCGGTCGGTTTCGGTTCGGTTTTGGTTTTTTTGAAACCTTAAAAAATAGGTTCCTACCTGTATAGTCGTAGGCTTAGCAATTTAACAAACGAAAAACAATTTGGCCCTTTTGAAATGCCAACTTCATTCTTTATTGTACGGTATTTCAAGTTATAATTCTAACTAAAACAATGACTTCAATAGCCACAGCTACTGGCATGCATTTTTTCAAAAAAATAAATAAATAAATAAAAAATTAAATAAAAACATTCCGTTGTGTGGAACATAAAAACACTAAAACGATAACTTCAGTAAGCACAGCAATTTGTGTGCATTTTGCAAAAATAATAATAATAATACTAATAACAATAAATAAGTCTTTGTGACTTTACTGAAAAAAATCCAAACTGCACTTTGTGTCTTCATTTGATCCCTGACCGGAGTTCTGGCTCGGTGAACCATGTGCAGCCATCTTGTTAGCAGCCTAGGCCTAACTCAAGGCCGACTGAGGTGCATGCAATCTCCTGTTGCTTCAAGCAGCGAAGGCAATGAAGACTGTACGAGCACAGCTGCCGAGATCCACTCAGTCGTCCATGCAGTCGGCAAGACGGAGGGGCAGGCGCTTTTTATGAAAACCAAAAACCGCGATTCGGTTATCGAAACCGACCCATCTCTACCAGACAGACCTACATTACACCTCTTTAAGGGACGATTTACTCACCATAGTTCTTTTCCCACCAAAAGGCTACTCACAGAGCTTTAAAAAAATGTTGTCAGGGGCCGTTACAAAGCGAGCAAGCATAACCCAATGGTAAGAGTGGTCGGCTGCCAACTAAACGTTCGCTAGATGGAATCTTGTCACTGACTAAGATACATATGAAACTTAAAAAAAGTACCGTAGTTAAAAAAAAGCCGTCTGTTGGTGCAGAAAACACCTCTGCCATGTTAACCGTGTGTTGGAGAAGCTGTTACAAAACCATTAGCACCACCATTCTGCTTTATGGTGCTAAAATCGTTCTACTGACACAATGTTTTATTCATGCTTTAGGCTGGAGATAGTCTTTGTCAGTGCAGTAAAACCTGCCATGCACTAAGCAGCCCAACAGTTTACAGCTTTCAACAGCAGCACTACAATTATCTTTTGGACCCACATGGCGAGTTCTCCTTTGTGGCTGGACTACAATAAAACGTTCCTGCAACGAGGAATTGTCCAGGATTACACAACTGTGTACGGGCATGGGATGGTGCACAATGGTGTACACATTAGTGACCAAGCCGTATGATAACTCGTCCAACACCTCGGCATCCCACCGTAATGCCTGCACCATCTCACACCACCCTATGCCTGTACACAGTTGTTTACTTGGGGGAGGTGTGTATATTTTCATGAAGTGTTAATTGCACCATGGCGTATGACTATGTACGTAAAAACCACAAGTAACTGCAATATATGGCACCGTTGCTGTTGCAGCAAACAGTCATGGTAAAAAGAATACACTGCGTGAAAGAGGCTTTAAGACAAAGGATTCAGCAATAAGCCACTAGTAATACCTCACTCTTGAATCAAATGGAATATCCCCCTGAGAGATAAGGTATGGGACAACCATGAGGAAATTACGGCGACTGTTGAGTGAAGCCCGCGTTAGAAGCAAGCTTGAGTAATTGAAAAAAGTAATTGCAATTTAGTGTAAATAATTAAATTACAATTGTAATTGTAAAATATCAGCAGGGTAATTAATGGCAATTGTAATTAGTGGTCAAATAATTGTATTTATTTAAATTAAATTTCCACAACATCGAACTCCCCCCCCCCCCCCTCCCCTCTTCTTTACCAATGAAGGGGCAGACAACTTGAAAAAATTATGTATAGGTTGAAAATTCGTTTCATTTTGTCCGAAAACATCAGGTAACTTTTTTGGGGGGCTCTTACCCTTTTTGGAAGTTATTTCTTTGCTTTGTAAAAACAGAAGCTTGTGTTATGTCACAAATTAGTGACACTCCCTCCTCTTTCATCACACTGTCACACTCCGTGAATGCTGCGCTGCGAAAAGTCATTTGTTTACGCCCCCTTGTATTTTCCCGATTTTTCCTGATTCTATTTTTGTTTGTTAAGTCGCAATTTCAATTCACCGACTGTAATTGAATGGGAACGGAATTAAAGTAATTGTAATTACATTAGCCCTTTGAAACTGTAATTTGAATTAATTACACTTAAAAAGTTATTTACCCTAGCCCAAAGGCAAACTTAATGAAAATATAACAGAATAGAATGGAATACAATAGAACAGGTTAGACTGGAATGAAACGAAATAGAACAGAGGAGACTTAAATGAAATAGAAGAATGAAATGAGTATAAGAAAGCCAGAATGGAATAGATCATTCATATTTCTTGTACCACGGCTATCTACTACAGTACTGGCCGGATCTTGAATAAAAAATAGCATACTCCACTAGGTAGGGAAATATGGCCGCCGAAAACGCCACTTAAGCGATGATTGCCTCTTTCTGTCAACCGAGGGCGACATCGTTCGTACAAAACTGCAACGTTCCTTCCCTTGCAACACTTTCTGGATACACGAACGTATCGCTTTTTTTTCCCCAAGCACAGAGAAATAGCTTAACTGTGGCTGAGTGATAGCTTAAAAACTATTTTAAAATGTTTCAATACATAATAAAAATGTATCACGCAAATCTACGTAAAATTAAAATTACATTTTGTCTGTATGTCGGTCCTCTCCGTACAAATATTCGCCGATATGATTTGCTAATTGCCGAACAGACCTCAAGAAATGGGATAGTCGTGGCGTCCATTTTGTATACCCCCTCTAATTCGTTGTAGGTCGGGCCAGTTAGTTTAGTGGCCATGCTTGTACTAATCACAGTCAGGGCTCGAAGTAGATCGTGGCTTGCAATTGCCACGAGGATCGGCTTTGCTCGTTTATCTCGAGTTGTACTCAAATAGCATGCAAAAATACGTAACTCAACTCACTGTGTTTTTTCACCATTCAAAACTCTTTAACAACGAAAAGGCATTATTTTTTTCTTCCTTTGCCGTGAATGTAAACTGTAAGATGCTCAAGGAATTAATAAAAAAAAAAAGATGGCGAAAAACCCTGTTCCATATCAAACATAGAAGAATGATCAGCGTCATTGACTGCAAAGCTTTTCTGAACGCTAGTACTCTGTGCGGCATGCGCATTAATGAGAGTTAGTGCAGAAGGCTCTTTACCTTCCGATTTTGAACCTGATCGAGCATTCGAAAAATGGTCCAAATGCTTGTAATCCTAGGCCTTGCTTTTAATGCTAAAAAAAAATAAGTAGTTCTCAATTTTAAAATAAACCAGTTGTCATTTGGAGATGGACATTTTACATTTTATTGCAGTTTAATTTACTGGTAATTACATTTTTCTTTCCCCTCCCCCATTGATTTTACCTGACGTTTTAAGGACTGTTCATTGCGGATTAAAAATCGCACAAAATGTGCTCTGGTTAAAGTTTACACCACTGCCACGAAGTAGAAAAATTTTGCCCCGAGGTGGAAATTGCTGGTGGCAAATTTAGCCACTAGCATGAAATCCTTATTCGAGGTCTGCAGAGTGCTATGTATGTATTTCCCTCTGTGTTCCGCAACAGAATTACTACGCTGAAATACACATAATCGCTAATCATGGAACTATCTAGCGTAAATATAACTAACTACTCCTCACTGGTGTGCTTGGTTGGCATATTCAGGGGGTGGCACACCTTCACAACATGTTGCATTTAAATGGGCCCGCTACAATTTTGATGGCGGAACTAAGAAATTTATCAGTTACATGCAAGTCCTCACTCAAATCATGCTTTCTTTCAGGACTCCAGAAAAACCGGACGATCTAGATGTTGCAATGTTTCCTGCAATTCAGCAAAATCCACTCTATAAAGATAGACCATCGCTTGCCTACAACGACGACGTCACATTTAATCCCTATTTTGACGACGCAGCACCGCTAGGAACTGTAGGTAAGAATAAAATATTTTTAAATATTCCTCACTGAACGCTGCAGTGGCGTAACTTCAAAATAGGGGACCGACGACAGGAGCCTTGTGAAGGACCCTGTCACCCGAAAAAAAATTTGACAAACAAACTATGGCTTTCGAGGAACTTTATAAAAAACGTTAAAATTGGGATCAGTGAGAGTCCCCAAAGTCGCTGGGCCCGGAGGCAGTTGCTTCCTCTGCCTCAGTGTAGTTTCACCACTGGAACACTGTACGGGAACCCACCACCCCCTCAAGAATTCAAGATTTCGATTGTTAGAGAAAATCGATCACAGGATTTTAATTGGTAGAATTAACTTGTTCGTAGAATTTCAATACTTGCCATGATATCGTTCACTTAGATTTTAATTATGGAATCGAGCACGTTTCATAAATTTTTAGTCTAGGGGGGGTTCGAGGAAGCTTTACAGACAGGTAAATAGGCTCCTTCCAGATAGAAGTCCTAAAAGTTAGTAATATACAGGATGAGCCAAAGTCTGGATAAGGCTTTTATCACTTAAAATCTACTTAAGAAATATTTAGAATGGGGCAAATTCTGGTTAAGTCCAAATCTACTTCTATCACTCCAAATCTACCAAGTAATACACAAGATTGATATGTCTGGTAAGTCTTCTATCATTACTTAAGTAATATATTGGATGGGGCAGAAGTCTGAATAAGTCCTCTATCATTCCAAATCTACCAAAAGTAACATGCAGGATGGAGCAAAAGTTGGGATAAGTCCTCTATCATTCTAAATCTACTTAAGTAGTATACATGATGTGGCAGACTCCAAATCTACTTCAGTAATATACAGGGTGGGGTGGAAGTCTGGATAAGTCCTCTACCATTCTAACTACTTAAGTAATATACAGGATGTGGCAGAAGTCTGGATAAGTCCTCAACCACTCCAAAGGCTACCATGATGTTGATTTTTGAATTGCACGATGCAGAATAGTTGTGTAAATTGGAAATTAACAGAACCATAAGCCTATGGCAAATAAGAAAAAAATTATAGGGTATACAGGCGATCTAAGTTACTGGTAAAAACTGCACTAGAAATGCAGGGGCAAACAACAAAGTGGTCACCCATTTCCTTACAAGCCCAGTGTACTCTGCAGGTTTTACTCACCAGTAAGAGGGAGGGACAGTTTTGCTATATAATTCCAATTGAAAATTCCTAGAATCCTACAGTTAATTCCTACAGTTGACATGAGCCCGAGGCATCACAGGCTCGAGTCCGGTACCTCTGGCATAAGAAATAGTTGTGCTGACCGGCTTGCCCTATTGCCACTGTACACTGCAATGCAGTTTTTGCCACAAACTTTAATCGCCTGTAATGCCCAGTAGTGTGTGTGTGCGTAGGCCTCCAAGAGGGCAGGGGCAACTTTTAAAGGGTGATTTTACAATTTTTTGCCCCTTTCTTAGCCTTTTTTGGCCGTTTTACGCCTTTTTTTCCCCTTTATAAGCCTTTATGCCTTTTTTTTGGTAGCGCCACCGGCACTTGACAGCACAAAAAGGGCATTTTGCATTTTGCGAAAGGGCAGGGGCAGTGACCTTCCCCCTCTCCCCGTGTACGCCACTGGTAAGACTTATGGTTTTGCTCCAGGTTTGGGGTTCTTTTTTGCGATGGCATTGGATTAGAGTTCTAGACAGTCTTCCCATTTATGCCATATTCTACGACTTTATTTCTATATCTAATTTACTGTTCTACGACAGCTATATCCAGATTTTCCCTTCACCCTGTAGACAGTCCTAAGCTGAAGTAACACATCTCTTTTAATCCTTACTTTGTATTCTGTTTGTACTCTTACTCTTGCATTGCTATTCAGGGTGTTTCATCTCAACAGTCCCAGAATGAGCAGGAGAATATCTCCTAACATATGTCACATACATCATATATACGTCGTATATGTTTATGGTGTATACTATTACAGTATATACGTCATATATTGTATATATGGTGTATACGTATATGGTTAGATACGTTATATATGGTATCATGTTAGGAATGTTAGAGACAATCCATTGGTGTAACCTGAGATGACCTCTTGTCCATTCTTCAAGGTTATCAATCTATCACGATCTCCGTACGTACTATCTCCGTACGTATTAACAGTAGACACATGGTTCGAACTGAAAACATGAGGAGATCGAGAAATGAAAGGCAGTAAAGAAAACAGAATGGAAATTGATCAAGATGTTAAGGAGATAGGTAAAATTAAGTAGACGTTCCAACCCATGGGAATTTCACTGCATACCACTCTGAGGTCGCAAACAAATACCAAAGGTAAATATTCACCTCAAGGGATCAAATATCCTGTGCATGGGTCTGCACAGTTTCACTACTGCAGTGTACTTTACTGCTAAACCCAGTGCTCTCAACAGGGGTCCCTGTTGAGTCCGTCGGTCTTTACGCTCATTTTTACTTCTGACAACTTTGATTTTCAGTGGTTTTCAGTCGATTTTCAGTGGTATTATTGTGCACCATTGGGCTTTTTTCCATACATCACCCCGGTGTGTTTGCTTTGTAATAGCTGTACCTCTGCAGACCTTACAGAATGCCTACCTACACCAATGCTGAGTTGATTGAAATGTGATCATGTATGGAGAGATTGGCAGAAATGCACGACAAGCTGAGCGTGCATACAGGTAACGGTTCCCTGATGTACGACACCCAAGTGCACGGCACATCAGCAGTGTTGTTAATCGCCTACGTCAGACAGGTTCTGCCTAAAAGCGCAAACCCCAAGCTGTTCCAAGGCAGGATGTACATTGTACAAGAGAGGACATCCTAGCAGATTTTGAATTTAATTCTCACACCAGCACAAGGGCCGGTAGTTGTGACATGCGGATTGTCACCGGCCACCGTTTGGCGTAAACTGAGGAAAAATAAATTCCACCCTTACCGGTCACAGATTGTTTAAGCGCTTCACCCTGATGACACACAAAGGCGATTGAACTGGTGCAATCATATTCTCATCCATATTGATGCACGACCAACATTCCTGCGGCATATTGTATTTACCAACAATGCAAAGTTCACACGCGACGGAATTGTGAACAGACACAACCAACACTCATGTACGTCCACCAATCCACATTGGATAATAGAGGGTCACAACCAAGTGCAGTGGTCTGTGAATGTGTGGTGTGGCATCTCCGGTAACCAAATTCTTGGCCCTGTATTCTACGATGGCAACCTATATGGTCAGCGATACCTTACATTATTATAGAATACTATTGGTGAATGAGCTGATAACCTCCCTTTTCAGGTTTGCCACAAACCTGATTTTAGCAAGGTGGTGCCCCACCTCACAGGACAAATGCTGTCTCAGAACACCTTTGGGGACAGTGGATGAGCCAGTTTGGACCGGAGCGATGGCCTGCCCGCTTACCGGACTTAATACTTTGTGACTTCTTCCTGTGGGGTTATTTCAAGGACGTAGTTTATACCACCCGTCCATTCAATGTACTGGATCTCAAAGGAATCGTGTTACAGCTGCGTGTCAACAAGTGAACAATAAAATGTTGGAAGATGTACATCACAATCTGTACAAACGGTTGCAGGCATGCATACACTTGCAGCGGGACAACATTGACCATATCATTTTGTTACCTGTTTTTCTTACTATCAACAAAATACTTACTTCAGTAATATGTGCTAAAATCGCTATTTTATGCTTTCATTGCTCAAAATTAATCAAATAGACATTTGATCTCAATTTAGTACCATACAGCTCCCACCAGGGGCGCCACTCTGTATCCTACAATACAAGGCGAGCATCCATAATACCTCATTATAGCTTTGAGCACAACAATGTGTGGTTGTGCCAATTTATGCTCTTAAGTTTTCGGCTTTTTTCATTGCATAACGTAGAAAGAATCTTCGGAATTGTTGACATTTGTTTACTCGGGAGTGTTTACCGTGGGTGCACGCGTTTAAACCTATTTATTTTCCTCCCGGCATGTTTGAATTATGGAAATCTTATTTGAATCGGCCAAGTATGGCATTTGTGTAGCCTAGGCTTTGCCCGATAGGTTTGGTACTTAGCTTGGGGAACAGCAACGTGGTGAGCCTCCTAGAGTCAGCTATTGACATATTTGTCTTTTATTATATTCCCGTTGCTTGTATATTACTACTACTACTATTTTTTCGAGAACGCCGTTGCAAACATCATCTCAACAACAACACCTCAAAGGGTTTTAGCGAGCGTTAACCGCACCCGGTTATCTGCCCGACGAAGCCCTAAGGCCCTACGTCTGCAACACCCGGAATGAATTCTCAGGAGGTCACCCACCCAAGTACCAATCAACAACAACCTCAACAACAACATCATCATCATCAACAACAACAACCTCAACAACATCTCAAACACTAGACACAACAATAGGGTTTGTTTCATAGGGTCTGCAAGGACATACCGCCTTGCCCTAGCAACAATGTGTAAACGTGACATTATCATTAGCTCTTTTCTTTAATGAAAATGGTAGTGGTGTTAGTATCACATGTCTTCCCATTGTTTCGGTTTATTCCTTTAAAATACCGTTACTAGCATGTGTAGTGAAGTTCCCAGGGATTAGAACACCTGCTTAATTTTATCTTTTAATATCGTGATCAATTTCCATCCGTTTTCTTTACGGCCTTTCATTTCCCGATCTCTACATGTTGCAATTCGAACTATCGGTATATTGTTAATATATACGGAGATGGCAGTTTGATGACCATGACAAATGGACTCAAGGTCATCTCAGGTTACACCAATGGATTGTCCGTAACATCCTTAACACGACATCATAACAATGTATGTCACGTATGTTATGATATATTCTCCTGCTCCCAGTGGGACCGTTGAGATAAAACACCCAGTATACTGTTCTAAGCCGGCTATGCCTTGTAGGCAGTCCTATGCTGAAGCAACACATCTCCTTTAATTCTTGCTTTGTAATTCTGTTTGTAATCTTACTTTGTATTGCAGATAAAAAGTAACTTTGTATTCTCCAAAACAACTTAAGATTATTTAACTCTTGTTATCGTACACACTAACTTAAGCCAGTTATAAGTCAGTCGTAACGTTTGATTTGATTTTTCCTTCAGTGGAAGAGGATGAAGAAAGGGGACTGGATAATAACGGGTTTATTGACGACGAACCCCCGCATTCACCACCGCCGCTTTCTCCATCCCACAATACGAGCTTCTTTGAAACTGCTTCACCACCAGAGACAAAGAAGAAACGTTCTGACAGCATTTACCCACATTTTGAAATGGACGCACTAAAAGAACCGATTCCATCCACCTCAGGCACCCAAATTGTTAACGATTTCGCACGGGCCACGCGGTATAATCCGGGACACACATTTAAGAAGTCATCTATTTCTAGTACCGGTAGTTCACCGAAAACTACTCCTACTCCGAAAAGAGTTGGATTTGTAACCCCATCGCCTACTCTATCCAGGTACGTAACACGGTCATAATGGTCACATTATAGAGGAACTTACACGCTGTGAAACCTATCACATTGCTGTCCAAATCCAAAGCGTTATTAATTCGTAGTAATGAGATTGACTCCTTCACTAGGAATATAATAATTGAAAGTAGTTTATAGAAAGTTTACGTTAGCAGTATCCATTGCAAAACGAGGGTATTCAGAATACTGTGGAAATACTGTGGAAATACTGTGGCCCGCAACCGTTGGGCCACTAAAAGATAATAAATGGTTCACGGTTACGGTACTAAAAAACTGATGCAAGTGAGCGGCTCTATAGTTTTATTCGCGATTTTTCAGAAGCTACAATGGCTTTCACCAATAGAAAAAAAAAACTCTAGTAGCCTACATTTTGTTGCGGAGTAAAATAGGCTATTTACGTTTTATTTTATTTTTTTGGAAGTTAGAGCCATAGCAATTTTAATAATAATAACATCTGTTGCGATAGCAACGGGTCTGCCAAGGACCGGGGGTCACTAACAGCCAGCCACAATTACATGACTGTAAATACAGTGTACGTAAAATGACCAAGGAATGGTGATCGGAAGATGTTTGGGGACACGAATACCTTACTACCACGGTTAGACCTGCCAGGGACCCAAAGGTCCCAGATGGCATCGCTAAACGTGTAGGACGGTGGTACGGTGTGAGACGTGTTCAAAGGCCCAAATAAAGCTGTACAAATAAAAGAGTATAAACACTGCTAAAATAATGCAAAATATGCTACGGTGAATACTAAAAACTAATGCACCCAGACAGCGGGATTTGTCATCACTTAATAATAACAACAATAAAACGTATCAAAGACCAACCAGATTGAACAGGGTTGGAGGACCACCTCCAACCGCCAACCTCTGTCCTCATCGCGGGCATAATGAGAATGAAAGCAAATTACTTCCTCTACGTCAGATATAGTGTATATATCTGTGGTTTGTGTGACAGTGACCATTCAGCGACGAGTAAGCTTTGATTTATATAATTGAATAGAAAAGTGTGGCCTTTTCAGTCAAGGATGGTACTCGTTTTGCGGTAAAGAAAACAAAAATTCTCGGGTATTACCTCGGTGCTCCTACGAAATCAATAATTTGTATGTTTTAGCACGAAACACCTTTCCAGATTTAATTTCCCCAAGACCGAAGGTCGAGGGAAACTTGCTGGAAAGGAATAGAGTGCTAAAATGCAAAAATTATTGATTTCATAGAAGCCGGAGTGACATTCCGTGTGAGAATATTGGTCTTTTCACAAAACAGTTCTTACTATATTCTATGTCAGACTTCATTTAACTTAAAATTTCAATTTTTAACATAAAATGTTGCCCTCATCTACTAACCCCGTCGATGTTTATGATGCCTTCAATGTTTTTGATGTTTAGAATTTACGACATTTTCCTCTGTTCGGAGAGCGTACTATCCCCCCATCACATTTCATCATCCAACCTGTAATTTCGTTCGTATTTGGTGGGCCGCTGATTTACCACGTTAAACTTAAAGCTACAAATCCTGACAAGAAGCATCTTCTTGTTTCCATAAAAAGTCCGATGCATAACGAAGGTGACATCATTTCTCTATTATGGGCATAACACGATGCAAGCAAACAGCTTTCTCTAAGCTATATATACTGTCAAGATCTGTGGTTGGTTTGTCGATGACCAGTAAGTGACGAGTAAAGCTTCTGATCTGTATAATTACTGAAGCAAAAAGGTATGGCGTGTCTTTTCAGTAAGTCGTGGTGCTTTTAGTGTAAGTCAAGCACGGTGGTCGTTTTGTGGATACAAAAGAAAAGTTCTCGAGGCCGGACAACATAACACAACTAGTTTGCTATCCTGCCTTGATAATGATACCCACCCAGTTGTACGGAAAATGCGGCTGAATTTTTATTAAATGTTGTTTTGAGAATTGAGCTACTGAACTTTTCATTTTTATTGGCATTGTTTCTACTTTAACGGGGTAATTCTTTCTGTGTAGGTCAAGTCTAAACATAGACGACAAGGACATTCACTTCTATGATGAGATTCACGAAATAGTATTTGAAGATGATGAAATAGAAGACACGGATCTGTAGATCAATAACAACAAAAACAAGACCAACTCATATTTATAGTATTTATTCGAATACCTTTTTGTGCTATCAGTGGCATGGCTGGAGTTGTTCCAGCCGAAATCGGGTATACAATGCTGCCAGGTGAAGAACTAGTCTGAACTACTGAACTTCAACTGAGTCTTAAAAAAAAAAAA
>JAHWFP010122628.1:0-15963 GCA_023313725.1 Lithobius niger
TTAAAGACAAAAAGACAAAGGTATACGATGTTGCAATAAACAATAACACAATAATGTCATTATAAGAGTTAAAATCAAAAATATTAAAAAAAAAAAATAAAAAAAAAAACCCACAGATCAATTTTGTCGAGTCCCAACTTGAAGGCCTGTACATCGTTGGACGTGACAAAATTCGGAAGGCAATGCATTCTAGGGCACAATTACACGGTTGCAGAAGAAAAAGTAATCTCTATAGCCACGGATCTGACTACTAATTTAAGTTGATGCCCTCTATACGAATTTCGATCCTCTGACCGAAAAGAAAATATTAGGGCCGACATCAACAAGCTCACGAAGAAGAGAGAACTGGGATAAAAACACTGTAACCAGCATCACAAGCAAGTAAAAAGCAGGGATGCTGCCGGTATGAAAAAATGTGAAAAATGTATAAATGGGCCAGCGGTGAAAAAATATTCGAAAAATGTGAAAAACTGTGATAAATACGAGTGTTGGTGTGGAAAAAAGGCAAAACGCACAAACGAAGTAAAAACAATCAAATTATCCGCCATAATTTTGGGTCCGAATTACGCAGGTGGTTGCAACACGAAAAAAAAAATTGGTTAGTTTACACGTGGAGTAGCTTTGAATTAGCTTTCGCTCACTTGAGTGAAATTACAGAGAAATTACTATGATTACTGGAGAAGAAAAAAATTGTATTAAAGAATTGTGGAACTGGTGTGTTAATTATGAAAACGAAGGTACCTCGATAAAAAATGAAAAGTAAGTATATGAAAAATGTGAAAAAAAATAAAAAGCAGTTATATGAAAAATGGGGGAAAAAATGAAATGTGGGTATGTGAAAAATGTGATAAAAATGAAAAGTGGGAATGTGAAAAAATGTGAAAAAAGCTGGTACTCCCGGCAGCACCCCTGAAAAAGAAAACCTTATAATTCGGTATCAAATGTGGCAAGCATGCCATACCTTCATTAGAGTACAGTAAAAAATAATCAACCTCACAAGCTGTGACCCATTCGGCAAAACTAGTCCATCCAACTTTCACCTCCCCTTCATAGAATTTACAACCCCCCGACGCCCATCCCGCCGTCTCTCTCTCTCTCTCTCTCTCTCACTGCTGAAAAAAAGCTGCATAAGAAAAGCTCAGGGAAAAAAGCCACAGAAAAATAAGTTTCCCCGTGAAACTTCTTTACCTGCCTGATGAAATTCGAGCCGAGGCAACTGACCTAACCTATTGATAATTTAACATCAATTAATGAATGGAACCTCAAACGAGCAGAAGTTTCTGCTGTTTTGCTTGCTGAAACTGTATTTGTTTCGCCTTTGAACTCACCTAACCTGTAAGAAAGACAAAACAGTAAAAAAAAATCAACAATACAATTCGGTTTTTTTCTTTCTGTTTTTTTTTCCCGCAGCTTTCTTCACCGATTTTTTTTCGTTAACTATTTTCTGGGATAACCCACATTATGCTGTATAGGTTTAAACCTTGTAGACTTGTCCGAAAAATACCACTCGTGGCAACGATTGGTCCAGGCACGCGATAATTCCCGTGCAACACGAAGGTAAAGCGAGGAAGGGAGATAGCTTCTTCAAGCTAAGGCTGACTGGGGTAGAACTCTCGTATCTCGCTTCCTGACTCAACGCCCGAACACGCACATGACGAAAGTTGCCGCCTTTTAGTAAAAGGCTTTTAGAAAATGATATTCTGGCGATGTTGAATGAGCTGGCCTATGGAGCCGGGAAACGAAACCCGCAGCTTCTTTCCCAGACGACCTTGTGACAAGGGATGATGTGTGAAGAGATTGTTACAACATGGATACTCCCACGTTGTATGCATTTATAAGCTCGTGCCGAAACCCACGGAGTCGAATCGTGACAAGAACAAACGGGACAGTCCAACTGTGCAACTACATTAGGGAGGACAGGTAGAAAGCTAGTGGGGGACAAAGGCTTTACGGTGCATTATTACTCGGCAACAAACCTCGATAAAGAAGTAAAGGGTTAACAGTCCGTATAAAAGACTAGCCTAGTGAGAATACTATAGACATACTAAGCTGAAAAGAAAGAAAAAACAAAATGCCCTGACTGAGTCTTCTGCCTTGTTGCCACAGGTGTCAGAGCCCCCTGACATAGAATGTGGCAAGTACAAAGTTCGAAGGAGTCTTATTGTGTGTGCAGTGTATCTTGAGTTCTGCAAGTATTTTGTGAGCGGCTACGTCTTCCTGGATGTGGTGGCTTTAATCGATGACCGCCATTGTTTTTGTAACCATCTTGGATATCAACAAGGCATTAGGCACTCTTGCTACTGAAAACGTGCAATCGATTATCTGTGTTCGTTCTGCGGAGAACTCAAGATAGGCCGCAGACACTATAGTTTTTTTCGAGTGGACTCCTTTTCTGTAAAGCGGGCCGTTAACCCTTTTGCCTTGCGATTTATTGCTCATTTACGGATGTTGCTCTAGGTTATGGCATGGCGATCAAGGCACTGCATCAAAGATTAAAACTGAATCACAACCACATGATTTTACCGTGAGGATGGCATCACATGTAAAACAAATGATTTCGAAATATAAGTAATTGACGTTTACATTCTGTAATAATAATAATAATAGTAATTCTCAAATTTATTGCGAGAGACAAGGAAGGGTTCAGTGCACTGACACCCATCCTAAGTTAACATTTTCAGAACGCTATAGAGCAGCGTCATGTGACGTCATAGTGGCTACAAGAGAGATAGCTGCAAGGGGCACTAGATTGAAATGGAGGGTTAAACAACGGCACTTCTAGTCAAGGCAGTGCTTTGAGATCGGATTTCATAGGCTTAAAAACCGTTGTTTTCTCCAATCCCTTATGCTGCTAGGTTGTAATCGGAAAATAAAAGATTCCACTTGCTTAAAAATATTTAGCAACTGCCAACAAATCGACAAAAATCGCGCATTATAGGCCTAAGAAATCCACTCTTAACAGCATTGTCTTCAGTAAGACGCCATTCTTTTCCCCCTCCAGTGACCCTTGCAGCTAACCCAGTTACTGGCTCCACCATAGAGTTATATACAATAATACTACGCTATGTCACTGCCCTATTATTCATTAGGATATAATTTGTCACCAATGAATCACACAAACAAAATGGTACAATCAGAACCTAAGAATTATAAAACACGTTTAAGGTGGGTGGATAAGATTTTATGCTTAAAATATTTAAGGCATGCCAAACGTTGTAGTTATTGTTTATCATGTCCACCAAATGTATCCCCGAAAGATTACCTTTCCCAGGGGCATTCTACCATTGGGTCGGTCCACTCAACACCGCACGGCTGATTCCCCGTCGTAAAATACACACGGATGAGCTTACCCAAGATGCTACAGTTGGTGACGTCATGACTTCCAGGCCAAAAAAACGGCAAACTTTCACAATGCCTGCCAGTGCCGGTGCCGACTTTCTGTTGACATGATACAGTCGCGTTGCTCATTGGATTTAAGTAGCTTAAAGGGGGATTGCCATAAAATAACAAGCTGCAGCATAGCCATTTGCCGCTGTCTAGTTCTGTCAAGCCCTTACTTCCAACAGGCAAATAAACACATAAAAAAATGTCTTTTTACACAACAAACAAGCCTCGAGCCTCCTTAATTACTGAGTGTAAATTTGATGCGCCCACATGCACCAGAGAGCAAGCGGTCAAGGTCAACGATATCACTGTCACTATATGGGGCTCATCTAGGGGTTCGAAATCTGCGCCTCAAAACGGTCGACATATACAAAAACGCCCCTGTGATGTCGTTAGGCTTAACTTTACCGCTTGTTTCCTGGTGCACGTGGGCGCACCAACTTTGCACTCAATAATTATGGAGGCACATGGCTGGTTTGTTGTGTAAAAAGAAATGTATTTGGGTGTTCCTTTACCTGTTGAAACCAAGGGCTAGACAGAACTAGATAGCGGCAAATGGCTATAGATGCTGCATCTTGTCTTTTGGTGGCAATCCCCCTTTAATGCACTGTAAAGAATTTAAATGTTTGTCACGTCCAGATTGTGCGAGTCCATTCTTCCAGTTTTTCCGGAAAAATCAACAGCCAATCAGTAAACATGGAGTGAACAGCAAGCAGTGACGTCAGCTACAGGTTTTGTGGATGCATCGCGCGAAAATCTCGCACTGTTTCTCAAGCCGTTGCTTAGTAATGTGTCGACCTGCCCTACTAAAGCTATGTGTAATCCAATGTCCCTGAACGTTCCTATGTCTCTACTTAAACGGAGCAAGGGAGGTGAGCCACATTTTAAGGTAATGCGTTCCAGACATTTAAGGCTCGGTTAGAAAAGAAATATTTACACAATCGGGTCCTAACGTTTTCCACAGCGATTTTAAGAGGGTAAGTTCTTGTGCGATCACATCCCCTAATTGAAATGAAGTGATTTCGGTCTATATACTAGCAACGTTGTGTGGAAATGAATATGTTAAGTTTAGGACAATGTATAACCCTTTGATTGCAATTTACTACAATTTTTCCAGCGTCACATAGTTTGTTAGTTGTTAGTTTGCTGGTTTGGTAGTTTTCCATACCTGTTTGGCCTTCATACGACCAGTGAGAAAGGTAAACATCGGTCTCTGAAAATAAGAGTAAAAAAATAAAAATTAAGAAAAACAACTAGTCAAAAATAGTTAGAAGGGTACAATGTGATTAGTTATCGTTGGGAAGAGAATTGATTGTTAGGCATTTTTGCTTCCTTGATCGTCATTCGCACTACTATCGCTCCTTTGCTAACTTCATCTGGCCCCGCCTACTTGGGACGGAAGCTGAAAATGTGAATGACGTCTGCCTTGCCTTAGCTGGGGGCGATCTACTAAATTTTGTGACAGGTCTCTTCCCTGTCATAGCTAGGTGGCTGCTCCCTGAGGGCTAGGGGAGGAGAGCAAGAAGGAAGTGCGAACAATCGACTTTAACTATCGCCATACGCAATTCTATTGTGTGCGCGGTGTATCTTGAGTCCTGCAAATATTTTATGAGCGGCTACGTTTTCCTGGAGGGGGCGGCACTAATCGACGGCCGCCATTGTTTTTGTAACCATCTTGGATATCAACAAGGCACTCTGCTACTAAAAACGTACAATCGATTATCTGTGGTCTTTCTGCGGAGAACTCAAGAAAGGCTGCAGACGTAATAGGTGTGACCGTGTGTGTGTGTGTACAGGGGGAGAATTGAGGGCATATGACGAGGTTGAAATAAACGGTTTTTCTGAGAGAGGAGGCCAGGGAGTGCGAATGAATGCCTCCGTTTTCAAGTTCAGTGAGTGGTCTGCCAGTTATGATAGATATGGTAGTGCTTTATAGGGAAAGGGTTTGCATCTTTGGAATTTCTGCTACACTTAATCGATTTAGGTGCTCTTCGTTTTTTCCTGTTTTTTCTAAAGCAGTGCAAAGGCAGCGTTCGTGTCGTGTCTTGTCATCAGCTGTGTCTCTACGATAACTGTTGAACCCCATGGTTAGATTCATTTGAAATTTTGCACAATGCAATCTAACGTTTTCAAAATCACTCATGTAAATGAAACGATTGTCGAAGCCTAGAGTGACGAAAGCTTTTCGCTCCTGAAACTGAGGGCATATTCGGCCTCGTGGTACGGACGCAACGTCAGCAATGCCTGTATCATGAGGCATATCTGCTATTGCAACTCTATTGCGAGGGGTTGTGGCGATTTCAGTTTTGTACCACGAGTCGTTGTTGTTATTGTATCTCTATCGGGAGGCATTATTGCCGTCAGGTCTGTATCACGAGGTGTTGCTATCATTGCATCTGTATCACGAGGTGTTGCTATCATTGGGTCTGTATCACGAAGTGTTGCTATCATTGCATCTGTATCACGAGGTGTTGCTATCATTGCGTCGGTATCACGAGGTGTTGCTAGCATTGCGTCTGTATCACGAGGTGTTGTTATCGTTGCATATATATCACGAGGCGTTGCAGCGATTGTGTCGGTATCGCCAGACTTTGCTTAGCTGTTGCACCTGTATCGTAAGGCATTGCAACCATTGTGTCTGCTTTTGCGTTTTTATCACGAGGTATTGCTGCCATTGTGTCTGTATCTCTGCCATTGTGTCTGTATCGTGAGGTGTTGTGACCATTGGAATCCGTATCATGAGGCATTGCTATCATTGCATCTGTATCGCTAGATGTTGCTGCTGTTGCATCTGTATCGCCAGGCATTGCTGCTGTTTCGTCCGTGTCGCAAGGCGTAGCTGCCATTATGTCTGTATCTTGAAGCTGAAAATGTCCTCACTCAGTTTGAGGAGGGGGGGGGGGGGGTGAGGCTTAATGGCGCGTCGACAACTTGGTCATTAGCGCCAACCTCAGTCACAGTGCAGTGGTCCGGGTTGCCAGTTTGAGGAGTTAAACAATCGATTACTCTAAGCTTCAATAATCGTTTCATGCTTTTTTTGTACATTTAGGTTCAAAATCTATATAATTGAGGAAAGGGAAAAAGCCTTACAAAGTTCAAAATTAATCTAACATCATTACAGGGCTTACACAAGGTGATTAGAGTCGTTGAAAGTGCTGAAATTTGTTAAGAAAAATCAAGGTCTTGAATTCCTTGAAATAGGTCCTTGAAATAGTTGAATTTAATTTTTTTTGTCGTAATTTAAAATAATTCCCTAGCTTTGAGCAAGATAAAGATAAACTTGCAATTTGTTTTACAGAACTTGCAGCTTTGTTGTAAAATGCTATTGAGCTTAATTTTTTTAATTTTGTTACTCCAGTTTTCATCAGTTGTTTAAAGACTACTGAAAGGAATCTAGGAATAAAAAGTTGCGAAGTCGCCAATGGGGAAAAAAGCCGAATTAAAACCCTTTTCTTTACACGACTCCAAACCTGACATGCAGACATGTTTTCTTTAATTGTCATTTTTTGTATTTGCTGGTTACCCGACCCAAAACTTGATGCGCAGAGAGATGTTGTTTCTTTGTCCTTTTACGTACAAGAGGCTGTGATGCCTGTCATCTCACTGCACGACCCTAAACTTAACATGCAGGGAGATGTTGTTTCTTTTGGCTCTTTATGTCCTTGATTGTGTGTTACCTGTCACAACTAGTATGGGCACAACTAGTATCAATAATAATACGTAAATTTAATGGGAAAGAAAACATGCAAAAGGACAAAGAGAGGCACAAGGTAGGGTACATTCATTCACACCTGTACCCTAAATTAAAATTTTCAAAATGCAATTTTTCTTTACAACACAATTTGTAAGCATCACATCAACAATAAAAATGATACAATCAAGACCTTAGAATTGTAAAACATTTGTAAGATGAAGTTATCCTTCATATATTTAAGACAAGCCACCAAACGTTGTAATTGTATTATTTACCAAGTCTACCAAATGTATTCCGAGAGATCGAATTTTCCCCGGGACCTTCTACTATTGGGTCAGTCCACTCAATGCATTGTGTCAGATCAGAGCTATTTCGGGTCGTAAAGTACACATGGGGGAAGATTGCAGTTGGTGGCGCCATGGCTTTCAAACCAAAAAAATTGCATACTTGCACGATGCCCGCTAGTGCAGTGCTGACTGTCTGCTGACAAGACGCAACAAAAATGGCGTCTTTTCCGTCGCATTGCTCATTGGATAAAAGGTACCTTAATGAACTGTAAAGCAATTTGAACGTTTTAAGATATTAACGGCAATCCTTTTTAGTTCACCTTTGCGTCGATTCATCCAATTCTTCCGGCAAAATCAACAGCCAATGAGATGCAAGAATCAGTAAAAATAGAGTGAACAGCAAGCAGTGACGTCAGACGCGCGTTTGAGTCTCGGCGTTGCAGCTGGCGAAAATCTCGCACTCTTTCTTATGTTGTTGCTTAGTATTGAGTGGACTATACCTACCAAAGGTACATGTATTCCAAAGTCTCTGAAGTTTCCTATGTCTGTTCTTAAAAGGGGCAAGGGAGGTACAGACCATATCTTAAATGCCTTTCAGACGTTTAAAACTCGGTGCGAAAATTAATATTTACAGCAATCCCCTATTCCTAACGTTTTCCACAGCAATTTAAAAAACGTGGCTTCTTGTGTGATCGCATTCTCTAACTGACAAAAAAGTGATTACGTTCTCTACAACAGAGTTCTGTAGAAATTAATATATTAAGTTTAGAACAATTTATAACCCTTTGCCACTCTGTTATTGTAACTTAACCACACGTTTCCATATATCACCTAATTAAATTTTTCCATACCTGTTTTGCCATCAAACGACGAATTAGGAAGGTTAGCATGGCACCCTAAAAATAGAAAAAAAAAATTAATCAAAATAATTAGGAGGGTATAATTACGTGGCGCTATCATTGGGAAGAGAATTTATTGTTAGGTATTTTTGTTTCGTAATGCATTCACACTACAGTCTTTCCACTCCTAACTTCATCTAGCCCAGCCTATACTTAGGGGAGGGCAGCTGAAGTGAGAAAGAAGTCTGAGGGAAGCTCTCCTAAATTTTTTGAGATCTCTCTTCCCCGTTCATAGCTAGGTGAACTGTATCCTGAGGGAGCGAATAGACGAGCAAGAAGCAATTGAGATTGAACAACTTCAACTATCGCCATTCAGAATACTGGGTGAGACCGTGTGTGTGTGTAGGGGTGGCGTAGAGGGGAAAAGAGGTTGAAATAATTGGATTTGTTGGAGAGGAAGCTAGGTAGTACAAACGAAAACCTCCGTTTTCAAGATTAGTGACTGGTTTGCCAGTAATGCGAGGAGATAGAGTAGTGCAAACAAGGGTTAATGGTGACTGTTTGCATCTGTCTTGTCATCAGTTATGTTTCCACAATAACTTTTGCACCCCCATTGTCCGATTCGTTTGAAATTTTGCACATGCCTTCTAACGTTTTCAAATCACTCATGTAAATAATACTAACGTTGAAGCCTAGATAGGGTGATTCATTTCCATAGAAGGTCTTTCGCTCCTTACACTGAGGGCATCTTTCAGTCTCGCAGTACAGATGGCAGCAATGACTGTATCGTTAGGCACTGCTGCCATTGCGTCTGTTTGCGAGGCACTGCTGCCATTGCTTCTCAAGCGTGAGGTGTTGCTGCCGTTCCATCTGCGTCGTGAAGTGTCTCTACCGTTGCGTCTGCATCGTGAAATGTCTGTCTCTACCGTTGCGTCTGCATCGTGAAATATCTGTCTCTACCGTTGCGTCTGCATCGTGAAATGTCTGTCTCTACCGTTGCGTCTGCATAGCCAGGCGTTGTTATAGTTGCGTCACTGTCGCAATGGTATTGCTGCCATTGCGTCTGCATCGTCAATCGTTGTTACTATTGTGTCTGTATCGCTATGAGTTGCTGCACTTGTCTCAGCCAAGACAACTGCCCTAACCTAATAACCTATAACAACACCAACACGAAATAGTTTTTTTTTTCCCTCCAGCTTTTTTCTACGCACGATTAAAACAGGAACGAGTTTAGTGTCTGGTGAGGTGTTGGCTCTTCCGCAGCAAAGTAGACCCTGTTTGAAGTAATACAGCCTTATTTTAGCGAGTTTGTTAATTAACGCCGATAGTTGTTAATTTATTGGACTTGGAAAATTCCTTGAAAAATACTTTATTGGTTTTGGAAAGAGTTCTTGAAAGCACTTGAACTTTCTAGTGTGTAATCTTGTGCGAAACCCTTTTCATTAGTTCGATGCCGGTCCAAGCACTTTTCAAGGAAAGTAATCAGAAATCAATGACACCTAAAGGACTCGACACATAAAACGCAACCTAAAAGCACCCGCGCATCGTCTTTCAAGTGAAGGTCATACCAATTTAACCAATGCGCCAACCTTGAGGAAGAATTTCTGTATCTCAAGCCAAGGCAGACTGAAGAAGAACTCGCCCATCTTGCCTCCAGGCTCCACGTCAGTTGTCACACGAGCCGGGACATCAATGCCTCTTTAGCACTGCTCTGGTAAAATAAGATTTAGCGATGTTAAATCAACTGGCATGGAGCCAGGAAACGAAATCTGCAGTTTCTTTCCCAGACGATCTTGTAACAAGTTGTGAAACATAACCTGAAGGTTCCAACATTGAAACTCCCAGGCATATACAATAGTCCGGCAGCCAGCACAAAAACCCAAAAGAATAGTCCGCACAAAATGATTTTTCGCAGAGAGGTTCTACAATGGCTATGTCCGTACTCCAAAACATAATGATGCCACCTTGGTACCCTTGGGGGATTCAAGATGGCGTCCAAAAAGGGCGACGAAAAACGTTTTTTTTTGCTTCTACCAATTATGTTTAGAATAAAATCCCCTTCAAAAAAGGTTCTATTCATCTTTTAGGTAAAATTAATCCTTCTTGCCGAAATTCGTTATCAGAGTTATTTGAGGACGTTAACGCGTGTTACATATACAATTCCTGACTTTAAACGGCTGCAGTACCCGTTTTAATTCGGATAAATGGACGTGATTAGGTTTAGATGAAGATGTATATTTTCCAAAAATGGTATTAAAGCGATTTATATTAATTAGAAGCTAAGCTACGGCAGTTTACACACGTTGTAGCAGTGTGCTTTTCGCTCTATTTTACCACATTTTCCATTTTTAAACTGCTGCACCACCCATTCTAATTTGGATAAATGGACGTGATTAGGCTTAGATGAAAGATGAAGATGTATATTTTCCAACAAAGATAATTAAAACGATTTATATTAATTAGGAACTAAGCTTTGGCAGTTTACCTACGTTGTAGGGTCGTGCTTTACGCTCTAATTTACTACAAGTTCCATCTTTAAACAGTTGCAGTACCCGTTTTAAGTCTGATAAATGGACGTAATTAGGCTTAGATGAAAGATGAAGATGTATATTTTCCAACAAGGGCAATTAAAACTATTTATATTAATTAGAAGCCAAGCTATGGCAGTTTAAAGATGGAACTTGTGGTAAAATAGGACGAAAAGCAGAACGCTACAACGTAGGTAAACTGCCGTAACTTAGCTCCTATTTAATATACATCGTTTTAATTGCCCTTGTTGGAAATTATACATCTTCATCTTTCATCTAAGCCTAACCATGTCCATTTATCCGACTTAGAACGGGTACTGCAGCTGTTTAAAGATGGAACTTGTGGTAAATTAGAGCAAAAAGCACAGCGGTACAACATAGATAAACCGCCGCAGCTTAGCTCCTAATTACCACAAATAGTTTTAATTACCCTTGTTGGAAATTATACATCTTTATCTTTTATCTAAGCCTAATCACTTACATTCATCCGAATTAGAACGGTTGATGCAGCAGTTTAAAGATGGAACATATGGTAAAATAGAGCGAAAAGCACAGTGCTACAATGGATGTAAACTACCGTAGCTTAGCTCCTAATTAATATAAATCGTTTTAATTACCCTCGTTGGAAATTATACATCTTCATCTTTCATATAAGCCTATTCACGTCCATTTATCCGGCTTAGCACTGGTACTGCAACTGTAAAGTCAGGAATTGTATATGTAACATGCGTTAACGGCCTAAAATAAGAATTAATTTTACCAAAAATATGAATAGAGCCTTTTTTGAAGGAAATTGTATTCTGAACATAATTGGTAACCGGTTAATTTTCAATCGGATGAATGGTTTAGACGCTAGAAGCAAAAAACCATTTCGTTGTCGCTATTTTGGACGCTATCTTGAGTTCCCCAAGGGTGCCAAGGTGGCATCATTATGTTTTGGAGTATACGGACATGATGTAGAACATCTCTGCGCAAAAACATTTTGTACAGACAGCTTTTTAGGTTAGGCCAAAATTCAGCATTTGGCAACTGGATTACAAGCTCCTACACTACCTATAAACCTATGGCCTATTACACCAAATTTGGTTTTAAAATATTATTAAAAAAATTGGTGGCGATATTAAACATCCAAATTTTAGCTTTAAACGGGATCCTGGGGTCAAACCATACAGCAATTTCAAATTTCAAATGTAGGCAAACCAAAAATTCAAACGTGTACTCACCAACGACGAGAAGGACAAGCGCAATATACAGCAGCGAGGATGGCATGATGTGTTTTCCTTTGGCTAGTGGAGAGTAGTTTTAGTACTTGCCTCCCCTGCCATGGATGTATATGTAAAGGCAGGGGGAGACTGAGAATTTAGACTTGTTCCGTAGATTGACCTGACCTAGAGATATACCAAAACATACCATAGTTAGCTGTGTACCAGGATGTAGGGTTAGGCCTAACATTACGACCAAAATTATCTATATACGAATGGCCGTCAAGATGTAAGTTAGTTCACCAACTCCGTGCTGTCTCGTTCACTGACCGTTGATATTCAAGCCAAAGCAACTAACCTAACGTAAGCTAACCAGTCATCTAAACTGAACCAAAGGAAAAACTCCACGAAAAACTACGACTATAATCGCACGGGAGTTGGCGAGGTAATCTACCTATGACGTGCCAAAAACAAGATGTTAAAATACCCTCTGTTCGTTTACAAAGCCTACAGTTAATTATTAATAAGCTAATTTCTCATCAAAGGCAAGCAGTTGATAACTTACATTTCCAGCAAATCTTGCACTCGATTCACGCATGAACTGATGGGAAACGTCAGCTTGAGTTGTTTATTTGTTGTGTCTGGATAGTGAAAATCACTTTGGGTTTAAACAAACGAAATTCTCGGACTCAAGACGACAGGCGAACTTTTCCTTTCGTCATTATTGTTGGTCACTTGTCATTTCAGTTTAGTAGTTTACTATGTTTTTTTTTGCCATAGTCTTTCTTCATTTACTGTTTTGGGTTTGTGGCACACCGCCTGTCATTTGCTGCTTCAACGGCGCCGACTGACGACCTGGACATCGCAGCTGCCAAAGATCAGGGAATTGCTGTCTTTTGATATTGGGCGGAATTCGCTGGCGAAAATGAGAGCGATTGCCCGGTATTGTGTGGAAACGGGGGTGCAAGTGTAGCA
Source organism: Lithobius niger (assembly GCA_023313725.1). NCBI lineage: Eukaryota > Metazoa > Arthropoda > Chilopoda > Lithobiomorpha > Lithobiidae > Lithobius > Lithobius niger. The sequence continues at coordinate 12,910 of JAHWFP010122628.1, forward strand.
GGTATAGAATTAGTTGTGTCAGGTGCTGCCGCCCCGACTTTTGTTCTTCGCATGATCCTACGCTTCTCTTCATCTCGGTTGACTAGTGTTTTTTGCAGTATGGGCCATTTCATGGATCGGATTCACATTGTAGTTCTCGGGGACTCTGTGGACTGTGGTGGGGGGTGACCAAGAGAGTGACTTGGGTGTGATTGTGTGATAGTAAGCAAAGTTGCTTGGTTGATTTTGTTGGTCTGTTGATCTGTCGGATTGGTTATTATTTTTATTTCTTGTATTGGGGCATACGGGTCACGGCTCCGGGTAATAATTTGAATTGAATAATCTAGGCTCTCTTCGCTTTCATCTTTCATAATCCAGACATACGCTAGTGTGCCACCGCCAAGTAACAAACAGTAGATCATCGAATTGTAGACATCCGCTATTTTAAAAAATTGATTGTTGATTATAAAGAAGCGGCGGCGGCCTTACGGTCTTCGGGCTTCGTCGGGCAGAAGTATGGGTGCGGTTATCACTGGCTAAAACCCGTTGACCCTTTGAGCAGCGGCGGAGGCCTTGTGGGCTGAGACCTGTGAACCGCCGCTACACCTACGATCCACAGAATAGTTAATGATTATTTGTCTTCACAAGTTACGTCGTTGGTGCTGTGATGCAGTAGGGCGAATTCTCACTGACTATATAGTTGTGCAACCAGCGCACAACGGCAGAAATTGGGAATTGCGGGAAGAGGTATCTCTCTTTTTCTTGAAGTTCCTCATATGGATCTTTTCAGTGTGTCCTTGTGTGGCCCCCATGCCGATGGGCATGGTGTACATGTCTAGCAGCAGTCTTTGAACCACAGAATACAGTTTGTAGCATCTACTGTGACGCATCTTTTGCTATTAATTCGAGTGAAGGAGGAGTGGGAGTAGTAATCAGTAATCAGTAGTTTTTTTGCAGCGTAGTATGTGAGTGCGGTGAACTCAGTTGCAATATGTGAAATGACCGCGATCTCTGTTGCAATTGATGTAGCCCATGACTTATCCTTGCCGTCGTTCACAGTCCTGACCGACTCGCTGTCCTGCATTAATAAATTGCACAGTTCCGCAGCAGTTTTCTGTCGGTGAGCCTTTAGTAGTGCTTTGGAAGTTATGGACCGCGTTATAATCAGCAACAGTATCTCTTGTCAGGGTAAAAATACACAGTGGTGTTCATGGGGATGAACAAACTGACACTCTCGCGAGAGAGGCTGTGTGCAGTAAATCAAATAAAGTATCTCTTCCACTTTTGGTTAGGTCCCAGCGTCAGGCGCTGCGAAGTCTACGGAACGCAGAGTGGCGCCAGTCACCAACAGGACGGTGCCTTTTTTCTCTGCACCTAGAATGTGGATACAAGATTATCTTACGTCTGCACACAGGCCACTCTCTTCTGTCTGTGCATAGGCTCAGAATGGGGTGGACCGACCTTGCCAGCTGCACAATGTGCAAAGTAGATGACCAATTGAACATACACTCTTCTTCTTTATCCGGTATAGCACATGTCGTGCCACAGCCACCTACAGTAAAGGCCGGATCAGATCAAGACAAATTAGGGGTGTAAAATCAACCATTGACATAGAAAGAAGCGCAAGTGTGCTAGGTGCTGCCATCTCTACACCAAGCGGCGAAATTTCAAACTAACCGACGAGGGTTCCAAAATCTGTCAACCGATGACACCACTTGGCAAACTTGTCGCGTCGGTATTTGTCGCGCCTTCTAGCGGAGCATTGTGGAAGGCAAAGCTGATCCGGCCTTTACTGTAGGTGGCTGTGGTCGTGCATTGCGGTACCCCACCATTTCAGTCCTCCTCTCGACTGATCCAGCTACTCGGGAAACCATCAGTCGTCTGCAAGCAGTAGCATCCTTTTGTCTCAAGGCGGGTGTAAAGTTGTAGTGTCCTTCGTCCCCCACGTCAATCGGCAGTGTCTTCCTGCGATGTATTTATGCAGTGCGCATATTAACAAGAATGGTGTAACACCCAGATAAGACGCAAGTCGAGTTCCGGATGAACGACCATCGTACTACATAGGGTACATGAGTGCGTCATCGATACGTATATGCTGCTGTGCTGTCAGCGGCGTGGTACTATGCAACATAGTGGTACGCAGTGGAGTACGGAAAAGAAAGCAAGAGCATTATGCATCTTCCGAACAATCAGGTATAAAGGTATATGTCAGAAAAGTGCAGCGTCAGGCAGTGTCTATTGTACACGGTGAAGTACGTCAGCAATGTGCAATTGTGTATATTGCAGCAAAGTAGGCTTAAAAGTAGGCTTAACATTAAGTAGGTTTAAAAATTGTCTGTATATGGGTGCATGGCTTTGGGCCGCGGCCCCGAATTGAATAAATTCTCCGGCGTCACTAACAGGCATGTGCCTGTTAACTGTAACCAATAAAAACATATTTTTTCACGTTGAGGATGAATTCCATTGCCGCCTGAATCCTTCAAATTGTGGAAAATGTAAAAGAAAGGTGCAGCGATAAAGAAAAACTAAAACTTAAAGGATGAATATTCATCATTCCTAAAGAAAAAGATGCAGTAATAACGTTGTTTTCATGACACTGTGTAGCTAGTATCGTTTTACCATGGTACATCACATACTCTTTGCTCATGGCTAACAAAAAATTGGAAAACCCTACACACAGCTGGACATGCAGGGATGCATGGTGATCTTAACATAGTACTTTTGTTGATTTGGGGTCATTTGGGGGCGTGTAGGGGTCAGGACAAATGCGTGGCAGAATTTTGAAATTAGCAATCAAGGAATTTAAATTTCGTTTCTTTTCCGTGTCGTAACCGAAGATTTCAAGCAACAATGGGTTGAATAATCAACCTTGGCCCTAGGGGTGGCACGATAATCGATAATTCGATAATATCGCGATAAAAAAATTCCGTCGCTTATCGTATCGCACTTTTTTTGAGTTATCGAATTATCGTGCAAGCCCCAAAGCTTAAATTGGCATATCTCGGAAGCCGTAATAGCTAGAATCTAGGGATCGACCGATACATAAAAATACCGACCGATCCGATACCGATATTT